>PNEQ01064161.1:0-47919 GCA_003012365.1 Medauroidea extradentata | reverse complement strand
CGGCTACCGGAGGACCAAAAATGTTGAGAGATTACACGTGTTGTAAACCAACTCGCGAGAGAGACACCACGCGCACACACTTACCGAGACGCCATTTTGAGACAGACTGACTCCAGCGTTGCCTCTGGAACTACTTCCAAGGTGAAGCGTATCCTTCCACATTGTCCACAATCCTCGTATAGGTTAATTACCGAACAGTATGTGTAAAAGCTCGCAAATGTTTTACATATATATTACACCCCCACTCACAGGATACTAAATTTCAGATCGATCAGACCAGTAGAATTGCTCACATTCACTCGAAAATAAACTAGAAAAGAGATTATTATCTTTAAACTATTAAGTCAGCTTTCAAACAATAAAAAAAACTGCATCAAAAATCGGTCCATTCGTTTAGGAGCTACGATACCACAGACAGACACACAGATACACACGTTAAACTTATAACACCTATCTTTCTGCGTCGGTGGTAAAATAATGTCCTAGTTGAAAATATCAACGATTCATCGTTTACAATGAAAACAATGAGTATAAAGACAAGAAAAGAGCTCACTATATTTAAACGGCTGAACAGATTTCCTTTAATCAAGCTAAGAACCATCTCGATCACGTCAGTTTTCAAACAAAAAAACGCATCAAAATCAGTCCATTCGTTTAGGAGATGCGATGGCACAGACAGATACGTACATAGATATATACACAGACACGTCAAACTTAGAACAACCTTCGTTTTGCGTCGGGGGTTAAAAAGGAGATCGGGGTCTTAACAATACTGTTGTTTCAGCTAGCGCCGCCCTATCTCGGTAACTTGGAGACGTGAGGATTGTGTTTCTCGTGCGTCGGGAAGGCGAGGTTGTATAAAGGACGGCGACACTCTGCGCACAGTAGCAGCAGCGCTAGGGACACGCCGGCCATCATCACACTGGCCAGAGGTACGACTCTCACGAAGCTGACACTCTCGTAGTCTTCCTCTGCCGGGGGCAACCTCACCGGCCACTCCGACAAGCGCAGCTTGCGCAGCACTCCGTTACGCCGCAGCACCTGCAGGCTGGCCACAAAACAACCATCAAACACATTCGAGAGTGTTCACGTGACAATAACGCATAATTTTATATTTGTACGACATGTGTTCGCTTTGTAGGCGTTACTTGTGACTACATTTTCCTCTTATAAATTTTTTTAACTCTCATAGTCTTCACATAGCGGCACGTCAAAGTCAGCATTTGCAAGTTACGGAAAAATACAAATAACAGAAAACCAAACGACTTACTCGAACGAAATGATTTACAAAAAAAAATAGTATAGGTCATGTGCTAGAAGATTTTAAAAAACAAGTCTTTGTATTTTTTTTTAAATCTAAAAATGACAATTCTCTTAATTTATAACAATTAAAAAATTGAATTTTGTTGTTTTTTTTATGTTTTAGCATATAGTTCATAATATATAATTTCAGTTTAATTTATTTCCTCTCAGTACATCAGTAGGATTTTGTTTTTTGTGTGATCCTGTAACTTGCAAATTTTGACTTTGAGATGCCGTTATGGGAAGACTATGAGAGCCATTTATTTTCACACGTGGAAAACGTATTCATAAAAAGTCTATAAGATTAACACTATGCCATACAAATATAAAAATTATGCATTTTGCCACGTGAACACCTATATGACCGTTTAAGTGCCGTCGGAGGGGTGACTTTGGGACTCTTAATAATATTTTTATTTTCCATAATTGTCAAATGTGAGTAAATATTAATTAAATGCAATGCGGGTATTTATTATTCGGAATTTATCGCAATTAAATTCCTTACATGGCTACCCTATATGCGAAAAATATTTTTGTAATGTCCCAAAGTTACCCCACGTGTTCAGAGTACGGTGGGGAAAAATCATAATTTCATGTTTGTATGAATTAGTGTTCATTTCGTAGGCAAGACGTTACTTGGGACTGCATATTCCTCTCACGATAGAACATAGCTTAGACAGTTTTCTCATAATGCAATTTCAGAGCCAAAATTTTCATATTTTCACTTTATGCACATCATGTAAACCAATAAACATAATGGAATTTTATATTTAACATTGAAAGTACATGAGACGGACTACTCCTTAACGTATACGAAAACTCTTTACAACAAAATATATTTGTATCTTTAAAAATGTCTAAAAGTGGTAAAAAATACAAATTCACATAATTTTTTTTTTAAACAAAAATATTTCGTAATGGGTTTTTACATGCTTCAATCGTATTAACATCCCAGTGTCAAAACTTCTATTCTAGTAACAAAGATGCAATTTCGGTTTTTGCTTCAAAAATATTATAGTCGAAGGTTTATTATTCTTAGTGAAATTAGAATAAATAAAGCAATTTAAAATTGTGCTACTTTATAAAACAGGGAGCTCCTAAAAACCATCTACAATCTCAGTATACATTACCATCCATATAACAGTAAAAATTGAACTAATTCTCTAATAGCATGCGTGCTACAATCCTACGTAACCAAAGTCACAACCATACGCATTGCTTAATCGCATTGTGAGATGGCGAACTCTCAACTTTATTATGAGATAATATTCGGGCAGCATCCGATCACAATTCTCTTCCTTTCGAATCCACTTAGTAATCCCGCCCGTATAAAGATATAGCGAGAAAATAAGCAAACGTGAGAGACTATTCAAGAAAAAATGTGGGCAAAAATAAAGAAAGAAAAAGTAGTTTACGTAATATGTTAACATACTTTGATAAAGCAATATTTAAAAAATAATTCGTTGGATAGTGAAACCTGATTTAATAAGAAGTGTTCGTATCCGGTTTTTTATTTCAATTAGGCCAATTGTAGCGAGGCTTTTTTTTTTTTTATGGTTTTGGCAATGGTAATGGGCACGGTTGTGGATATGATTGTTTCGGTCTTTTTTGCCGGAGTATTCTCCAAGTCAGTGTTACATCATCTGCCTAGTATGATTTGGATGACGGTTATGTAGTTGTTCACAAACGAATCACAGACGTTCAGTCGTAGCGCACCAGAATAAGGATTGGCCCAGTCAAATAAGGACTCGCCAGAAACGAAAGAAAATTGTTGGAAACAAAATATATTACATTGAAGCCTAGCGAACAGTCAACATTTCCCGCGATAAATTACCATCCCTGGACATTTTGCAGTTGACCTTATGTAATTTGTTCAGAAATGTACTTAGGGCGGGCCACACAAACAAAGGGGGTTAGTGGGGGTCAGAACCCCCTCCCCACAATTCGCACCCCAAATATTGAAAAACATTCATATTAAAAAATCTGTAATATTTTCACTTGTAGAAATTTTGATATTTAGTCACGAAGACAGTTTAAAATAGCCCTATTTTGCACCCTGAAATCCCAAACTTTTCTCGGGGGAGAACCCCCGGACCCCCATTTGGAAGGGGTGGAGAATTTATATTTAAAAATTAAAAATATTTTCACTAGCAACATATAATCTATTTTTAGTTACTAAAACTGTTAAAATATCACTACTTTGCACCTTAAAAGCCAAATTTTTCGTGGAAAGAATCTTTAAAGGGGTGGTATTTAGAAAATAATTCACATTAAAAAATTTATATTTTACCAGTAGTATATTCAATGTTTAGTCACGAAGCGCATTTTTCACCTTAAAATCCATTTTCCCGGGGGAGGAACCCCCGGACCCCCCGCTTTAAAGATGTAGTCAGTGTTCCAATACAAAATTCTCAGGTCAAACCCCTCCCTTACACAAATCCTGGCTACGCGACTGCGTTGACCAACAGCAGAAGTCAGAACTTGGGATTCCAGTTTGCTATTAGATAACAATGCTAAATCTGAAGGACCCTACTTACAACAACCTAAAGCCCGAGACTTAAATATAACTAAAATCCACTACTTGTTCCCGCCTTCTGGCAGGGTCACGTTGTGTATGAGAGAAGGCTGCTCGACTAGCGAGACACGCCTGTCGCCCATAATGAAGCCTGAAATACTCACTGGTAATTGATGAGTTTTCTGTATGAGCTGTTCTTTTCCAGAGCGATGGCCAGACTCTCCTTGTAAGAGGCTTGAGGAATAGCAGCGATGTCGCAGCTGACGTTGTCTAGCAAACCCAGCACCACGTCGAACGAGGTCATGAAGACGTAGCGATCATACTCGCACACCCTCCGCAGGCCTTCCTCCACGGTCGGCGGCAGGTCGTCTTTGTCCGGGGCGATCAGGCTGGCGTACAGCTGTTTCATCAACGGGTCGGTGGCTTTCTGAAAGTACACAGTCAAGCATAATGTAACTGGCGAGTTGCAAACTGTTGTCATTACCAAGAGCCTCGCCTGGAGGACGGGCTAGCAACGACGGCAGTGCAATCAGGTCAGTGGTTGCACAAGACAAGGGCCTCAGCGATTCTCCCCACCTGCACTGAAGTGTGATGATATAATGCAACGTATCGGGGGAATCGGGGTCTGTCTCCTTCAAGCCTTCCAGCCGTCACCACCTCGCCAGGATGGTCCTGGGTCGAGGCCCACGACGTGCCGCCGTCCGTCGGTAGCCGACACAATCATCATCAGCCTCCGGCATCATGCTAACGGTGAGGTCTAAGGTGTCCAAAGGGTCACCCACCATAGAGTATAACAACGTAAATATTTAAACAGCCGCTTCCCTCCTATCTAAATTATGTAGTACAACCGTGTAGTATTTTGTAAATAACAATGTAGAGTAAAGCCACCGTAATTATATTAACATATTTCATTTAACTCTAACCCTCACCCTTAACTTAACCACATTACTAGTTTCAGCATAAAGGTCCCGCCTCTGACTACAGCCACCCAACCACTATAAATCCTGTGTAAAACCTAGTAAAATAACAAGTTTCACAGCAAAACGATATGTAGGGACCTGAAAAGTTCGCGTTTTCTTTCACACACATGCTAGAATTCCAGCAACTATGAGCTCGTGTCACTTTCACAATTGACCCTTGGCTTATTTGACATCCGCTGGAAGTCTCTGAGCTAATATTATAAATATACCTTAACATGTCCCATTCCACTGAACAAGCGAGTATGTTAATGAATGCCAGTTGTCTGCTTAAATACACAGTTCTTCTTGGAGGCTAGCCTACAGGTTAGTGACCCCGCGAATCTTTCCGGTCTCTAGATATACGTTATGGAGCGGCCTACATGGAGTTGTACAATGTGCTAGAGGTTTAGAAGCGAAGGAGTGATAAGAGTTACACTGGCACGCGCACCTAGTAGTAGAGAGAACGCGAGTGTCCTAACGCCTTTGGAAGTATAAAGGACATTTTATTAACATTTCCACGTCACTAAGTGAGGTAGCCCACCATATGTTAGCAAATCTGGCCTCTGATTGGCCACCAGATTTCGTCCCCTTGACAGCTTAATGGACGACTTGAAAAGAGGCGAAGCTTCAGTCAGGTGTGGGAAACAATTCCTATCTCTATGGATACCGCAGCCGAACATAACCTTCATTTAGCTGTTTGGCTTCACATGTACCGGATGAAATGTACGTCAAGAAAATTGATTATTTGTTTGGAATTTGCCGTTTTTTTTTCAGGTAAACATAATCTTATGTATTTGCGTATCTTAACCATGAAATTGAAACTAATATTTTTTACCCTTGCATGCAAATCTATGAAGGCGCAACATTTTTGCTTTCTGCAATTACCAACTAACAAATCAGCATGTTTGTAAACAAACTTTGTTTCCCACAGTACTTTTCCCCTGCGGTCACGGCAGGGGGCGTGTACTTCATGTCGTCCATTCTAACCATCTGTTCGACTACTGTGTTCGGAATTTTAAAGAAGCAAACACGCATTATAATACCTGTAGACCTTCCATCTGCCTCGTACCCCCTACATGCATATTAGTTAACTGACATACAAGTTTCCGATCAACTTAGCCGTTCACAGCTTTCAGCGCTCATCATCCACGTTTAAATTTAAACCTGAATTCTTCCCACAGAAAAGTTATAGAATCCTTTCGCACATGCAACAGTTTAATTCTGCTATTTTTTAATATATACTGAGTAAGTAACTGCACTTATTTGTTTGTAGTGTTTAAATAAAATTTTGGACATCAGTTTACCTTAAAAAGTTTATACAAGTAGATTTAAGCGAATGACTGTATACTACACAGATTAACCTTTCTGTAACCTTAGATTTGATTTAAAACCCTATGCCTATATATATTATTAATTTTGAATATAATATTTTTTTCTCATAAATCAACTCAATCTCTCTTTATGGTCTTTCTTGTAACCACTTTATTGATTCGTAGGCTTAGCTTTTGTACTCAGCCTATTACCGTTAAAAAATAATTTGTACACACCTGCTTGCTAACATTAAACACTTAACTTTAATAATCGTAAGTTTACAAGTTTGGTTACCATTACAAGTTTGCTTATCAAGCAGTATTAGATCCAACTACGCTGCTCTCAGAATGCAAGGCATTAACATGTCTGCCAGGCTCTATTAAGGTACATGTGTTATGGTCTGTGGAGTCATGTTAGTGGAGTTTATTTTTATTTTGCTTTTTGTCTCGTCGGCAGCGAGATCATTAAAGACAGTTACATGAAACTTGACACAATAAGAGGAACAAGGAAAATAGTTTGCATTGCTATTTCACAACTGACTGGACTACTGGACAGGAAGTTACTACGTGGTCATAGACTTCTGATGTTGGCCACAATTTGTGTGATGCGCCTAAATATCTTTTCCAACCAACGATGTAAGGTCATCTGTAAAATGACCACTATCCTGTGACGTGTACACATTGATGCGAAGGCTTGAAGTTAATAACATTAAGGAGATTATTTGGGTGAGCAGTGACGGCTCGTAGGTTGTTGTCAGGTAGGGCACAAGTTACAGAGAACTGTACATGGATGTGCGCTAGTCGACGCTACAGCCACTGACACACTGGCCTGTAGGTGCTGCGTATTACTGACTGGTCACAATAAAATAGGTAGCCAGTAGATAGTTTGTGACATTCCCATATGGTCAACCCTAAGACTTATAATATTTAATAGTCATCAGTGTCAACCATCATAAATCAATATGTAATTACAGCTATGTCTTGCGACCATTCGTTCTCCTCGCCATTATATCAGGATCACATTGAAATAGTTCTCATTGAGGTGCCATTACTGTACCAATTTTTATACTCAAAAATAATAAATCGTACATATTGTGTCTTTGTGAAAAAGGAGCAGGTGCAGAGTGTCTGGGGCCTCACCCCCACCCACGCTCAAGCCACCCCCCTAGCTGCTGAACAATAAGAGAGAAGATCCGGCCATTAGGTCTGTAAGTTGTCATTGTATTGTAGTTATTTGTTAATTAAGAAATCATAAATGTTAACAAGTAAAGGAACAATTTTATGTGATTGGTTGTAGATAGCAAAGATAAATTTTACGGTTCTGGCAGGAATTGTTGTCCTCGAGATGCGGGGTCATCGGTTGAAAGCTGGCTTCTGATTGGCCCAAATCGAATCGGAGCTTGAGGGCAAAGTGACGGGTTGGTTTTGGCGTGAATAGGAAGTCAAGCGAGCCGCGGTAATGGTTTAGAGGCAATCGTCGGCGAGCCACGAAAGACGACGCACCGTGTGCTGTCGCCGAGCGTCGGACTTAGGCGTCGAGACACATTAGAGTAAGAGACAGACGTCGGCGAGCCACGAAAGGCGACACTGGGTCTCTGTCGGCGGGCGTCGAACTAGGCGTCGGGACGCCACAGTGGAGATAGACGCCGTCGAGCAGCGAGTTGAGATTAAGATTTCGTCGAGTCGCGGAGTATTGTGGGCCGAGGCGCCATCACCAACGTCGTTGTTTTGGGCGTCGGGACGCCATTAAGATATCGTGAAGACAGGAAGTACATCGGGCCGAGACATCTACGATTAGTAATTGTAGAGACGTTGAGTCACGTGAATAAAATTGTGACACGTCAAGTGTCTACTCGAACCGTTAGCGGTGCGAGTAGGCACTCGGGCATATGTTGAATAAAATGTTCAGACTCGACCTACCTAGTGAGTGGACACTAGTGACATGACGTCAGTGTACGACTGCGAGAGCATACTCCGTTTTCCTGGTGAATAAAATATAGTGCCGACTCGCCACAGTGAGTGGCCACTCGGTAAAGTGCGAGTCTCCGCAGTAGCAGCCTCACCATAGCAGAATGCACACAGAGAGAGAGTTATCATGGCAGAGTTTATGTCAATTTGTGCACGTAAAATTAACAATGTTCGTAGAGAATCACGAGAAGAGGACTGCCGTTCTTTGTACAGGTTCAATAAAGATAGTGTTGAGTGGATTGCGAACCATTTTTGGAGGAGGAAGTAGATCATCGTGGGGGGGACTGTGTCAAATATTAACAGAATGAAAGTGTTTCTGCAGTACATTGGTGACCCGGGGTTTCAAGTTGGCGTTGGTGAAGATTTAGGAATACACAGATCAACTGTCTGCAAGATTAGTTCGCCTGTACAGACATCAATTTTGAGGAAGACGCGACTCTGTGGATACGTTTCCCAGAAACCGCAGAAGAAATGGAAATAGAGAAAGCTAAATGGCAGACAAATAACCGATTCCCATATGCAATTAGAGCAATAGACTGCCCCCATGTACCCATCATAAAGCCATCAGTACACGGGGACGAACACATAAATAGGAAACGATACACAAGTGTCAATGTGGAAGCAACATGCAACGGGTCAGACGAGTTCACCAGTGTTGATGCTTCTTGTCTAGGTTCCGTCCACGACGCCAGAATTTGGAAGAATGTAGATATTTACCGTATCATGGAGAGAAACACAACAGAAGTGTTGTTGCTTGCAGATTCCGGGTACGGAATAGCCCCCTGGTTAATGACGCAATTTCAGCATCCGGCTAACCCTGTACAAGCGTCTTTCAACATATGTATAACGCGGGAACGGGTTTGTATGGAAAGATCTGGCAGCGAACTAAATCTACGCTTTCCCATGCTAAAACATAAACTACGAATAAAGCTGGACAACGTACGTACCATCGTTGATATTATGCTGCTTTATTTTACATAACGTTGCGAAACGTCTTAATGAAGAAGACTTCGAACCACCGCTGGAGTAGACAGTGAAGAAATCGCACATGAACAACCACATCAGCACTGCGAGCATGTTATCCGACACATGGGACAAGAAAGGCGAATTTAATTATTAAACGTGATACACTTAAACTTATAAATGGAAAAAGTATGAATGAATATTGTAATATCACAAATAGCATGTGTACTACTTTAGTATAAATTAAATGAATGACAGTATGCTTATATTACACAATGAAATCTGGTATATCTTGTCGTTTAAGTAAAATGCTTGTAACACTTGACTTTAATGTAATATGTCGTGAATGGAATATGAGAATATATTTAATAACTATACACGTGTACATGTTCCTGTACTTCTGTACTTTACTATATTATAAAGATTTTGGTGTACTGAATTAACATTTACACGTAATGTTATGGCGAATTGCTACTACCTAATGTTACTGCACCTACTTTGTGTTGTCTCCAGGAAACACACTCATTAATAAGAGATCTGTAGATATAGTTTGTGACGTGTCATGCTCGTAATTTCGTTAATGCTATTGGTTTGTGCTGCTTGTCGTCTAAGCTCTCTTTTCAATTTTAAGTCGAGGAGCTCCTGGTATTTTCTGAAATACTTCAACTGTTCTAATAGAACTAAACGTTACAGATCGGGCGTTGAAAGGTCTTTAGTTTCCTCTGTTTCTGGCAGGTTTCGTTTTCTTTTTTTATAGGACCTCGTAAAATGTAATAATAATTGTTACAGTCATTTTTGGACAACTTTGCATTCATGACTACTATATTACTACAAACATATTTATATGTACGGTAACATTTATTGATGTAAGCTATTACTAGTTAAAGTAATACAACGTTTTAGTTATTTGCAATAAATATAAAAATGTGTATTTCCTCCCAGTTATATTATAGAACGTCATTAACTTATAAATATGGTAGCCACCTGTCATTAGAACGATTGAGAGGTTCGAATCGCCTTCAATAAATCTCAGGAATTCTTCCTCCCATGTTTTGAATACAACACGTTTATTTCCTATTGTATTGACATATGCTTTCTTCTCCAGTCGTGATTTCATATTTTGAAGTTTTATCCAGTTGTTCTTCACTCACGGACACCCCGAATTCTCTTAGTTTTATTTCTCTAATTGCACTTACACGTTTGTTCTTTGCTTCAGGTATCATAGTTTTCTCTAATATTAAAGGAAACTGTTTAGCTATAGAAACAAACTTACATTGATTGTCGGAGAAATCCCAGTTAATCGAACTTGAATCACCCATTCTTCACACAATAATACGCTATTCGTTAATGGTGTGTTTTGCGTGCGCGTAACGTAATGAACCAGGTCCCCACACACAACGCACTCTAATCGTCGACTACGGTGGAATAACCGCCTCCCAAGTCGCGTCATTTCCCGCGTGACTTTTCTTCTTCTACGCCTAATGTGAGTGCCTGCTCGGTTGCGTATGACTACGTGAGTGGGCTCTCACAGGGATAGACACCTTACTTTATTCACCTCACATCATGGTAGGACGTCACGCACCGCGTTTGCGCTCGACTAGCGGCGAGTGCTCACTCACAAGTGTCTACTCCACTTTATTCACACCACTCATTGTAAGACGAGGCAGTTGATATTCTAAGTAGTCGTCGGGGTCTCCGTGCACGACAGTTCGACAATTGTAACGGTTGGCCCCGAGAGGACAGCAACGACGTGCTACCCGGGAGAAAAACTTGCAAACTTTTCATTACAGTACCCTAGTGCCCAGAACTTTAACCCATCAGTCAATAGTCAACCAAGAATCCACAGAAATACAAATAAGTTAAAAATAAAGGAGATAACGTCGTAATTTCATGGTCATTTATGTATGGCGGCGCGTACACAGGAGTGTATAGTTCTCGGCAATTTGTGCCCTCCCTGACAACAACCCTTGAGCCGCCACTGCGGGTGAGAATATAGCAGTGAATTCAAGCCAGTCGTCAAATATTAACAAAAAGTTTGCAAGTATCTGTTAAATATACAGATATCATAGAAAAATTTAATGTATGAGGAAGGTATAAGGTGAGGGTAAATGATAACCGAGCATGGTGGAGCAGTGGTAAAACACTCACCTCGCATTCGAAAGGATCCGGGTTTGATCTCCGGCTCCGGCCATCCTGATTCTGGTTTTCTTGGGTTTTCCGAAGTCACTCCTAGCGAATGCTGGTATTGTTCCTTAAGAGTTCGTGGTAGATAAATAAACGCTGAAAACATCAATTGATTTCTACGCTTTTTTCGAAGCCAATATGGATAAAATACTCAATGACAATCGTAGATAATGGTATTTGCCAACTTTATGAGTAAATATTAATTCAGAATTACTAATTCGATACGCGTGATCTCTTGCGCCGCAGTTAAATGTACGAGATTCCGGCGTCAAAGATTGTGCCTAACAAGTTCGCAACACTGGAAACCATTTTCTTTAAAACGTTAGCTAAAACTAATGTCCAGGATTGCTATTGTTTAATTTTCGCGAATTGGCTTCAAGAAACCTGCAGTTATACATGAATGCTTTTAGCGTTGAATTATGTACCACATTTTCTTTAAACAGGCCCTGACCAACTTCTTCCCCCTCCCATCCCCCCACGTGTACCTTCACCAAGGCCTTGTGCTGTTCGAGGGCAGGTAAAAAGCCAACTAAATAAATAAATAATAATTAATATGTACTGACATTGAAGTTGTTGAGCTGGCCCGAGTTGGCGAGTACTCCCAGCCTGTAGGTTCCCAGCTGCAGCAACTGCTCGAAGGTGGAGAAGGGAAGATGGAACTCGCGAACGGTCAAGTAGGAGACCAGCTGCGCCGAGTAGGACGCGTACAGCGTGATCGCAGTCAGGTACGTCGCCAGAGACAGCGTCAGCAACGAGCACGTTCTTGTGTTCACGTCCAGACCTGCAACAACCCGAGTCTTCCTTTGTCCCGACCTCGCTGGACAGGTATACCTATAGTCTACTCATGGTACGTCAGCACTTTAAGAGCCTTGTGTTCTTGGCGCATGGACGCGAAACCACTTGATTTATTCATACTATGTTTAACTACGGAAAGAGCACTAAGTCAAAGCTATGCTGCTATGAATTTAAAAAGTTAAGCATTATTTCTAGAACCATGATTTCGGAGCACTTAAACGGGTAAAACTGTTTTTCAGACTGCTGTAACTCAGATAGTGTCACCTGTATTCGTAAACTGCAAAACTATAAAAATGTGTTGGCTTTCATTAAATACTATCAAAAAATAGAATTTTATTGTCACTGCTTGAGTCAGATGGGAGAAAGACTGCTGTGAAGACATTGCATGCACACTGCGAATAGAGGCGATATTCTCGTCAAGCCTGGTACTCTGACTCTTATCACTCTGCTGTTCCCGTGTGTCAAACACGGAAATATTAAACCAGTACACAAGACTCTTAATACAACGGTATTTTCACGAACAGATAATTCCAGCATCCTGTTTCTGTGCCTAATTTGCACATCTGTAGTTCTGTTTCATGGTCAATGATCGGTAAAGACGCGCAAAATTAGCGTTATTTTCCAACAGACTACACTAGACTCCAAACGTCTGTAGACTCGTCCAACGTCTCCCGTCGGCCAGCAATGTCATGGACTGTTGCGAAAGACGTATCTGACCGACATCGGCAGTTAAAAGTTACATGGTAGTTAATGACCTGAAAAATTCGCGTTTTATTTTACGCACACGCTAGAATTCCAGCAACTATATGCTCGTGTCACTTTCGCAATTGGCCCCTGACTTATTTGACATCCTCTGGAAGTCTCTGAGCCAATAATAAAATGATACCTTAACATGCCCCATGCCACTATATAAGCGAGCAGCTAATGAACAGATGTTATTCTGCTTGAATACACATATATTCTTGGAGGCTAACCTACAGGTCGGTGAGCGCACGAATTTTTCCCATCTCTAATGGTAGTGTATCCAACCTCTTGCAAAGCGGTCACACACATAACTGACATCGCATAGAGATTCGTGACCAGTGGAATCACAAATTGTGCTCTGGTAGGTAAATGGTAGTAAAGTCTACTCTGAAACCAAACAATACCGGGTATTTTGTAGACCTCTACTGATAGGGTGTATTTAACTCTTGGTGTCCTGGAGTTCTACTCGCACATCATTGACGTGTGTTGTAACCTCATTCTGATTGGCACAGTCAAATGACAGACGACTCATCACAAAGCTTTGCAACCAATGACCATAACGCTAAGCTGCAGGTGGGCATGTAAGGAATTAAATTAAGTTGGTACAACTCTCTGCGAAAATCCAGGGTCCCTCACGGTGTTCTCTAGCCATATTGATTAAGAGCGTAAAAAATACTCACATGAATCTCCCATATAATTATAGGCGGTTCGGAATAATGCGAACATTAAGAAAATCCCTGCTAAAGTTCTATTTTCAGACATTCGTATATTTCCGCGCGTAACGGCTAACAACAGTAAAGTCTAACCTCTCCGGACATGTCATGTAATGTATGCGCGTGTAAGATTAATTTTGCAGACAGTAAAAATCTATACAGTTTAATGGTAAAAGTTTATTAATTAATATTATGCTTTTGATTGATTTTGTTTCAGTATTGCTGCATTTAAATAGAATAATACACGGAACTATATTGCTCGATTTTGCTGCCAACCATACAAGCAGTAAGGCAACAGTAGTGAATGTTGAATTATATGCAGTAACGACTAGCGATATTTTTCAAAGGTTAAATTTTTAGTGTTCACTTTAATCCGAACGACCTATATCAGATTACTGGAACGTCCTCACTTGCGGATAAGAGGTTATATACAATATGTCAAAATTATTTCGTGCTTAACGTCTCTAAAAAGAACTGTAGCGTGTTATCTCTTATGTTATGATTGACTGGTGATTATTTTATATGATTCGATTTTATTGGCAACGAATAATGAATTTTACGTATCAGTTCACCAGGATTCTCATACATCCAGAGAACTGGAAATCGGTGAAGAGCGACAAATAACGTGACACTTAAATTCTAGGTTCTATATCTATTTAATATGTCTGGTCTGCCAAGGACGTACCTTGCTGGCAGAATGCTCCAAAAACGAAGACCAGACAGTCGATGTAGGAGCTGCGCTCTGGAGGTTCTTGGGAGACGACGTATCTGTGAGTCAGGCTGTAGGCGACGAAGAACACCCCGGCCATGAAGAGTATGAGAACACCAATGGTGGCCCACATGTCGCGGCCAAAAGGGGCCAAGTACGCCTTCCAGTGCACAGTTGAACTGTCAGAGTTCTCATGCTTGATGAATACACAGTTCCTGTCAACAAATAAGTGGCATTAAAAAATGTCAGTAATGTTCAGTGGCGCATCCTAGTGCGGGTGTAGCAGCAGACACAGTTTTTTTTTTTTTTTAATTTTAATTTTACATCGCCGATAGCGAGGTCATTGGAGACGTCGACACATAACTTGACACAAGAACAAGAACTAAGAGAAGAGTCCGTCATGCGTTTTGATTGAAAAAAACATCCCAGCAGCATTCGCCTGGAGTCATTTCTCAAGGAACCCCTTAAAACCAAAATCGGGATGGCCGGAATTGGGAATCGAAGCCAAAATAATTACAGGGAAATAATAAATTATGTAAGTTGTACCTTAGTAAAGTAGTTAATTGTTAGTATAATTTTTTTGTAATACTCGCAGCAGCCATACTTGGTGTATACGAGCGTCTTGGTGAAGTCCACTACGTCGACCCTGTGAGGAGTCATGGAGAACTCAGCAACAGCCACCTGAACCTCCCTTCGTACCAGCATGCCGACCATGCCGTCCCAAGATCCGTCATCTCTCTGGCCGCCCCACGTATTGTCTTGAGGTACGACAAACCGCGTCCTGGAACACAAGGTACCACTTGCGTCATAGGCATGGTATGGAGAAGTGGCTTCCCTTGAGATGGCTGAAGACTTGAGTTGCAATGAACATAATAACATACACAATATTTATTTATTGGATTTGTTTGTGGCGAAGTTAAGGCTTTCGCCTTCTCTGACACTTAACCACGTCTTATACAATTAAAATCATACACGTGTGACAAACAAAAATAAAAATAACTATAATAAACACTTAAATACAAAATTAATATAGCAAAAATTATTCATTAATTTAGCTAGATGCACTAACAATTTTTAACTTATTTTACATATGAATGAATACCACAAGTATAGAAAAAAGACTAAGTTAAATATTTGTAGTGAAACTATAAATACACCATTAGGTGTTTAAAAAAAATACAATTTTGTGTATGCTATCTAAATATTCATGTATAACAACAAAGCTATAGACTAATTTTGCGGGAGTTGATGTGCATCTGAATAACAGCATTACAGTATACAATAAATGAATAAGAGAGAAAAATGTTATTGTCATGTGATATAAATTTGTATATTCATATACAAACTGGTTAAGAAACTGTATGTCTAGTAAAATTTAAATTTTGAACTAATTTTAAATTCTAAACACATAAAAATATACCTAAAGAATATTAGTACAAATACTTAGTAGCACCACACCTCTACTCCATGAATTATTTAGTTTGTAAAGAATATGTTTTTAAATAGCGTTTGAAACTGCTTAGGTTTGAGCATGCCTTTAGTTCACTGGGCAAATCATTCCAAAACCGAGCCCCAGACACTGTTAGAGATTGGGAGAAAAATTTAGTTTTATGCTTAGGTACCATGAGTAGCAATGTTTCGTCTGAAAGTGTGTCGTGATTATGATTTATAGTGAGTGACTGAAAGCTGTCAAGAAGATATTTAGGACTTCTGGATGTAAGAGTCTTCTTAAGTAGGAACTGCGAGTGCAACCTGTGTCTTTCTTCCAGTTCGAGCCATACATGTTTACATACATACATTCATACATACATACATACATACATACATACATACATACATACATACATACATACATACATACATACATGTGCTTCAGTCTGACTAGCTATATTTGTATTTAGAGATAAGTACATACACAAGGCAGGTTGTAGTATTAGGAAAAGTTGAATCAGCTTCAACTTTCGCTTATGCTGTGTAAAAGATTTCGCCAGTCATGAGCCCTAAAAGCGGTACTATTTCGTTATTCGAGAAACTAAATTAGCATAAAATAAATAGCTTGTGTTGTACTCGCTTTTACAAATAAAAAGACCGTCGTAGTTTTCATTATGAAGAGAGATTGTTGGAGTTTTTGAAGATACATAATTGTCACAGGTAGAGACAAAAATATTTACGTATGTGTAATCTTCAGGTGCATTTAAAAATGCTATATCATTATTTTAAAATGTAAACGTATTGTTTTATTAACTTTGTCGCCAACTGTAGAAACACAAATTTCTTCATAACAGTGGCAGCCAGATCTCGACATCTTATTACTAAGCTTATTACCATTGTAACAGGCCCTCGGCGCTTGTGTTTATGTTTACGATATTCTTATCACAATATCTATGTATATATTAGGTAAATGTTCACTGTGCCTTAGGCCTTACAGCAGCGCCTAATTATTTAATTACATATCTCCCACATTGTAACTATTCTTTATTAAAATGAATATAATAGTCCTAAAAGATGTTTTAACGATAAAAAAGTGATATTGTGTACGTTCATCAGAATTATCGGAGCAATCGACGGGGTCTCTAAAAGCACCAGTTGACTTATAGTCACCAAAATTACACGTGATTTTTTTTTTGTTGCTAAAGGCAATAAGAGAGATAGGTTGATAAAAGATTTAAGCTGGCTTTTTCATCTCCCGCCCACTCTTACAAAACCGAACAATTAAATCCTAGATTTTTAAGGTTCTTTTCAGACAGAAACAAATATTAACAGATTTTACTACGATCTACTTTGTTCACGTAGTTCCCATTCAGCAGGTCCCGGGATAGACCCCTGGCTCCCGCCATCTTGATTTCTGTTTTCTATGGTATCCCGAAATCGCTCCAGGAAAATGCTGGGGGGAGGGGGTTCTTAAAAAAGGCCGCGGCCAACTCCTCTCCCAACTCCTGTCATTGTACCAAGTTGTGTCTCACCGTATCTAATGACCTAGCTGTAGACGAGACGTAAAGTCTACATACCTTACCTTCACGTAACTCCGATTTTTTATGTCGTTAATATGTGGTACCGCGACTAAAAAAAGGTAACTGACTCGAGGTAAGACATTTTCTGTGTAGGTCAAACTTCTTGTCTACACACATACCTCTAAGACACAATTCTGGCATAATTAACATAAATACAGGAAGCTATTTGACTGCTGATGGTATGTTCAATACAAATGTGATGAAATTCTAAATGCTTGTAGCAAACGTTTCAAAATAAGATAACGCTTCCCTATTTTACAGCATGTTTTAACAGGTTAGGGTGATTCCAGTAATAATTTGCCTCTTTCAACGGGTGTTTAGTCACCAGGAATTCAAGCATGTTAGAACTTCTGATATATTGTACAAGACATCATATACAATCCCGACACCAGTGCTTTGGGCTTTTGGGTGATTTTCGCAAGATTTAACGCACAGCGTGACTGGATTGTTTATAATAATATCGGTTTTAGTTATTTAAACTAAGAACGAAAATTACTCATACTTCGACAAATGAGACATACACAGCTTATGCCTGGAAGAGGAATTATAGGAATGCTAAGCAGACTTAACTGTACTCATAAGACAGTTACACGGGTGCAGGGAAAACAATTTACATATAGGCTAATAATCCTGTTGTAAAATACAGGCTGATCAGCAAATAATGGGATCTTCATGTTGCGTACTACGCTGTTGAACCTGACGTGACATCGATTCAGTAAGTGTCCGAATAACTATCGAAAGCATCATAGACAATCGGTTGTTATTTAACCGCGCACACAACTCATTTTAATTTCATTGATATTTCAGTTGATCTTCAATCCAACAAAAACAAATAGCTACTTAACAAAATTACTAACACTAACTGAATGGCAGGCAACGCACGTCTTAAATTGGTTGGTCTAGAAGTATGAAATTGTGCACAGTAACTTAGTCCTTTATGTAACGTAGACGATCACTAAGAAAGGTTTTTTGAAAATTCATCCCTTGATGCGGTCAAATGTGGGATGAAAGTTGGCATGGAAGTTCGTCATTTTATAAGTCAGAAACACAGAAATTGGTGAAAATTTTGTACAGGATTTCCTTCCATAACAAAGGTGAGCACCATGTAAAGAATTTTTAAAAATTTTCGTACCCTTAGGTAGTTAAGTTCAAGTTTGTATGGAAGTATCTGTTTAAGTCAGTTGTATTAGAGTTTTTAAGAAATTCATATCCTGGGAAGTAAAATAATTGTCGAAAGTTTACATGGGAATACGTCAATTCTGCAGTTATAAATTTGGTATTTAAGTTTTTGAAGATCTTAAAAAGTTCAGTAACTTAAAAATATTATTTGGCTGATTTAAGGGTTGGTTTATGATATGGGAAGTAAAAAAAAAAAAAACCGAAATACGCAAAGAAACTGACGATGAAGAAAGATATTCAGATATATGTGGGTTGAAATACACGTTGTTGTAGTATAAACTTTAAAGTAATCGTATCATTCCAAAAATAATCCTCAATTGTGTTCATTAATTAACTCGCAGGATTCTTGTTGTGTTTCTGGCAGCTTCCGTGAGTCAAAGACGGTTTGGCTCTCCAATCTGGACTCAAAAAATTGGTACAAGTCCTATAGGTTATTCTCTGTAATGTTACATGGGTAGTTTGTCGGAGTCTCTTTAGTTTTTTTTTTTTGTGTACTTGGAACTATCTCCTCAACGCGACCAAAGGGTAAAAAGAGCATGGACAGAGCAAGATACCCAAAAACTTTTAAACATTTCAGAAAAGTCGCATGGTAACAGAGATTTTGCTGATACGTAGGGCTAGGAATGTTTCGCGAGTTCAACGAACAACATGCTACAATTCATTATCCTGTGTATACCGAAGCCCTACCATTCCATTTGTACATTACCTGATACTCATTCAGACAGCAGACGAACTAATAGACGGTGCTTGAGTATGCTTAGGACATTGGATTCTAGCATGCAGGTCATTGAACTCGCGAATATTTCCTAGCCCTGCCAATAGGAACATGACTAGTGTGAAATATAATTGATAGACCAGCAATACGTTCCACTTGGTCAAAGGAACTAAGCTAAGTGGTACAGTTGTGGTAAAACATTAGACTCTCATTCTGGAAGACCCGGGTTTGTTTCCTGGTCCGGCCATCCTGGTTTCGGTTTTCTATAGTTTCGCGAAATCACTTCAGACGAATGCTAGGACAGTTCCTAGCAATAGGACATTGTCGAATCATTTTTTCTTGTCTGTCTGAATCTATGGTTCCTTCTCGAATGGCCTTGCTGTCGACGAGACGTTAAGCTCAAATACCTACCTTGTTTGATAAAACATGACAGTTCACACGTGAGTTAAGAAGTAAATTGTATCTCTTAAATTATGGTTTATTCGTAACTTGTATAGAAATGTCCCCAGCCATACTGATAATATCAGAATATTTGTCCCTGTTACTGTCGTACACGTTAAGAGTGTGAAAAACACTGCACAGACTAAGCCTACTTACGTAAAATTCATTCTCTTCTCTAACAATGCCCACAATTTTCCGAAGAAGCCTTCAACTCGTAGTGACTTTTGTTCGTCTTCCTTCAAAATAGTGATAGGTGGTTCCTAGAATCACAGGAGAAAATTATTATACATTTCGAAAATATTTTTTTTATTGCTACTTAATACTCATATCAAAATTTCGCTGCACAGTTTTGACACTTATATGGTATAATTTGTAGCTGAATTTTCTTGTAGAATTATACTGAACGGTTTTTTAGATTTCATTACCCAAAGTACCACGTTTTTCGTCGTGAAAATAAGCAAAAAATGAAGGAAATTATTTTTTGCTGGCGAATGGTACATTATTTTAAAAAACGCGTCCACAGTATTGTGCATCGTGTGATTGCACATTGACTCAAATTTTTTCAAAACTTTTGGTTAAAAAATATTTGAGTTATTGGCACCAGTCTGAAAAAAACTAGGGAACAAGCCCTTAATCGAGTTAATAAAACGAGCAGCACACTAAGTTCCTCCTTTCTTTATAAACCTCCAGTTATAGTTTGAAATTGGAACTTACATATTCTAGCTTTAAAAAACTGCTCTTTATTATAACATCAAACAAGTATATACTTTTCAATTTCGTCATTTAATTTATCTGCCAGGTACTGAAGATTTTAGCATTTTATTCATCAGGTGTTTAAAGCAGAAAAAGGTTATCAAATATTCAAGAACTCTACATGACTGCATATTGCCGAATGATTAGTTTTGACAGAAAAAAGCAATTTTCGTCTGGACATGCAGTTTACAAGGCGGAGAACAGAAACTGAAGTCAATGCTCACGTTGATGGTGGCAGCTGTGAGGGTGACCCCGTGTAGATTAGTTCTTCTGGAGATGAATATTTCAGGTGGACCACGAAAACCCTTTTCGGGACTCCAGGTACCGAAGTCACTCCAGCACAGTGACATGTTTGGGGCGATACGGTATGCCTCCTTCATAACGACCCCTCCATCAGTACTGCCGGTGGCCACCACGAACTGGCAGTCGAATGGGACGTCCACTCCACGAAAGACGTCGGCTATGTCTTCAGGGCGGTGGACAGCAGGTTGGTATAGGAGCCAGTGGTAGCCCGACATACGAGTGCGTTTCGATATCTGGAAGTAAAAATAAAATCAATATCGTACAATGAGGGTACCCGAGGACCAGGGTATGGAACCCGGAACTGCAGACTTACAACTGGCGTCTATAAACATCTACTATGGTCGGCGGCACGTATATTATAAGTATGGCACCCTGGTGCAACTTTGGATAAAAAATTTACTTTTTTTACAAGTTGGTTAGTTATCATTTCCAAGACCATTTAGTGTGGCATTGGCAACAGATCACGTTCTGTAAAGACATTAGTCATGATGGTTATTTTGATGTCCCAATACTGTAAGCCCTCCACGATGAAACTTTATGTCTAAAGTTAAAAATAAACTCTGCCGGACACAATAAGAATACCCCCTTCAATTGACATTGCAAATAGATGAACGTAGCAGATGTCAACAAGTCTTATGCTTGTGAAGAATTTAATGAAATTTTTTTGAAGAACGCTAGTTCGTAAACATCGCAATAACTGGTTGGTTTCCATATAAGCTTTTTTAACAATGGTAGGCCCTGCAATGGAGAAGCGCCGGAATGAGGGCGGCGGAGGAAACGGGAGATCCCGAGGAAAACCCTCCTACCAGTGGCATCGTCTCGCACGATTACCACATGCAAAAATCCCACCAGGAATCGAACCCTTGATCACCATTGTGTGAGTCGAGTGAACTGACCATTATACCACTGCAGCCCCGTCTGGAAGTGAGAGAAGCGATTGAGTCTGGCGCATAAAATAAACAGCCGAAGAAAGTTGGTCAATTGACATACGGACTATCACTCGTTTTCGGTTCAAAACACAAACCACAAGTTTAATGTGATGAAGAATCTCTTGTTCAGGTCACGGGTGAGGAAGATCCGTGTGTGATATTTTGTTAGTTTTAGCTGATGTTAAGGGTATGTTCCTTAGTTTTATTTTATTTCAGACTGGCACCAATAACTCAAAAAAATTTTAACCAAAAGCTTTGAAAATTTTTGAGACAGTGTGCAGTCACACAATGCACAATACTGTGCAAGAGTTTTTAAAAATATTGTACCATTCGTTAGCAAAAATATATTTTGCTTCATTTTGGCTTATTTTCACGACAAAAAACGCGGTACTGTTGGTGACATTGCTACAAAAAAATTCTGCTACAAATTATGACATATTAGTGTCAAAACTGTGGAGCAAAAGTTCGATATGAGTATTAGAAAGCAATAAAAAAATATTTTCGAAATCACTGCAAAACTAAGGAACATGTCCTTGATGAATGCGTGCTACACTATTAGTATACTGACTCAAAAGGGGCCAACAAATAAATATAATTAAAAACTGTTTTATACAAAACAACGTCTCATTTTTGACGGAACACGTAGATAATACGGTCAACTTTTTTTTTTCGAATGCAACCGTTTCTCTCGGAAGTTATACCGTTTACGTGAAAACATTTTATTTGTCCAGGTTATTTATGATAATCCTCAGCATTACATCCTTTAAAATTTCCGGAGAAGTGGCTTGCTTGTGCTGATAAACAATTATTTAGCTACAACCAAGATGGGTTACGAATCCTCTACTTCCTAAATTACTAGAAAACACTCTTGATAGTTGTGAACCAGAACTAGTTCACTACAGCAATAGTTGTGTAATATAGGCCTAATGCATTAGTATGATATATTTACTCTGAATGAAAATTACCTGAAGTAGTGCCTCGTTGATTCTGGCAATGTTCCCGCCTACAAATGCGTTTAAAGCCAAGTTCTTGGAACATGATAAATGTTGAGACACCTCGACAAAAGTTGTGATGGTGAAGATGGCTGTTTGTATTCCTCTTACAGATATTGTCTTGTGCACGTGTCCGACGAGGAAGGTGGGACTTAGATCTGGAAAGAAATAAACTAGTGTTGCTCTAAAAGATATTTTTCTTTAAATTATATTTTTTAACGACGTGCATACAGTTGTACTTAACATCCCAGTATTATTCTCGAAGGACATTTTATAAAGTTCTGTTTTTACTATTAAAAGACGTTTAAAATGTACATTTATTTTCTCGGAATGTCCAGTATGCTAACCGGAAACTTGCTACAGAAAAACGCCATTAAATTTCTGCGACATAAAGGTCTCCTAAATAAATCCTTTTATTAGGATAAAAGAGGACAGCAAAATTATCGTAATATTGAAAAAATAACTTCTCGTGTATACAATTTACAAAATTGAAAACTCATATCCAAAAATGTTTCTTTATTTTTACTTTCATAAAGATAATTGACGAAAAAACATAATTAATAACTAACATGTCTATGCATTTTTGTTTCAAAATTTTGGAAGTTGTAAACTAAAAATACTTCTGTTGTTATTTTTGTGCAAGGTGAAACTTAACATTCCTACACTACTTTATCTGTGTCAATTGAGATAAAGCAATAAATAAAATATTTTTTTAAAAGAAAACTAATTAGAAGAATTTATAAAGGTTTGTCGTGCATCGCAAGGATTTTTTAAATATATTTTTTATTTGATCCTACCTTTCTACATCAGAATATTATACCATTGTTATGAAACATGTTCTAACACAACGTTCAGTAACCAGGCCACCCGGCCAGGAATTCAAAAATATTAAACACAAGTTGCTGCAAACGGCGCGACAGAACTCCCCACTCCAACAGCGGCACGAGTTGCCACACAGGGCGCGATAAAGGGGCGTGTCACGCTACCTACGAGGTCTGTCTGCCCCATATCGTCGCCAGGACCACTTCACTACCAAGATGTACCACGACGTCCAGATCTACGACGTGCCGATCGCCGCGGACGTTTCCTTACATCAGCCTCGGCATCACTAACAAGGTGGAACTGTCATCGAACTAAATTGAGTGGCTCATAAGTATTCATGAATGTATAATTATATATCTAACTATTCTTGCCTCCCTCCGTAAAGAACATCGTAAATGTAATGATATAGTTGTATATACTGTAAATTAAAGCCGTACCTAATATTTAGACTGCGAGTCTCACTTATATTGTCAGATTCCCAAAATAAACTGTACGTTTTACGTAGATACTCCACCATCACTAAGTAAGATAGAAAAGGAATATCTTTTCGTAAACGTAACATTGGTGGTTGCTAGGGTCTTCCCGTCCTCAAGCTGCTAAGTCAGTACGCTATACGCACCCCCATTAAAAGTGACTTATCGCATATTATAAAAGCTACTTTTATCTCAACTTTATATTTTTATTTACAAATTAATTTTACTAATCCAGAGAAATTCCAATTTAGATAACAAGAATGTGTTGTACAATAAATTTTGAATGTTCATTCA
Organism: Medauroidea extradentata; assembly: GCA_003012365.1. Lineage (NCBI taxonomy): Eukaryota > Metazoa > Arthropoda > Insecta > Phasmatodea > Phasmatidae > Medauroidea > Medauroidea extradentata. The sequence goes on along the minus strand of PNEQ01064161.1, from coordinate 23,845 downwards.
TTTATTTTATAAAATAGTTCGTATCTTACCACAGCAACATAGCCTAAATATTCTCACCCGAGATCATATCCAGACTTGAAATTAAACACACATAAATAAATAACTTCTTGGTGGCGAGAGGGGTTTCATGCGCGCACGTGGAGTGCTAGAATATAGATTTTTGACTTGGGAAGGATGGTATCTTTGAAAGAGTTGTGCGTGACTGTATGTAATTTATTTTGACAATAACTCCATTGTGATGTAGACGTCTGTCAAAGAATACTAAAGAGAACAAAAAAAACGTAAATAAGCAGGGTATGCTGTAGTCAACAGGATTCGTAGACAATATAAAATGGCATACATGGAATCAGGTCAAATAAAACAAAGGCAATCAAATAAGGAAAAAAAATAAAAAAAACAATAAACCACCAAGGAGGGCGACATAAGAGAGATATACAGCACAGGAAGGGGCCGTGGTGGCCGAATGGTCGGAACATTCGCCCCCCACCAAGGCGTTCCGGGTACAATTCCCGGTGAGGTCGTTCCCGGATTTTCGCATGTGGGAATCGTGTCGGACGATGCTACTGGTCGGGGTGTTTTCTCAGGAATCTCCCGTTCCCCCTGCCCTTTAATTCCGGTGCACCTCATTTCACCCCTCACCAGTGCTAAAGACCTCTATGTTAAGCGCTGACCAAAATATGTCTCTCTCTATCTATCTATCTATCTATCTATCTACCTATCATTCTCATACAGCACATGATAGAAAAAAATTCCACAAGGACAAGAAACGGTCGGGGTAGGCCCGACAACTATACCTCATACATACGCTTGTCGTTCAGCGGGCGGATTAAAGGGGAGGAGGAAACTGGAGTGCCCCGAAGTAACCCATCTGTTAATCTCAACAAAAGTCAACCGCCGGTCAGAGGCAATGTCTGCCACGTTTCCCACACGCGAAGAGTCAGTGTCGAACCCCACCTGAGATCGAATCCTTATCCTATATTCACGACTAAGAGTTTCAAAAACAGTTAAATAGTTACACATGTCATTGCAGCTTTCAGAGATGTTTCTATTTATGGATTGGAGGGGAGACGTGGTGGGCGCAGTGACTAGAGCACTAGCTTACCACGCAGGGGCGATCCGGGTTCAATTCCCGGCGGGTTGGTTCCCCCGGATTTTCGCATGTGAGAATCGTGCCGGACGATGCCGATGTTCGGTGGATTTTTTTCGGGGATATCCCGTTTCTCCTGCCCTTCATTCCGGTGCTGTTTCATATGCACATCGTGTCACTCCTCGCCAAGTGTTGACCGAAATGCCTGACACAATAAATATACAGTTATATTATTTACAAAAATACAAAAAAATAATTGGTAACCGAGTAGGTATTCAGCAACGTAATCGAAATTATTTCACACAATATTGGATCCAGACTGTCAGAGTTAAAGTAAATACGTTCTTGTAGGGTTAGAGGTGTTTAATTTACAATACTGTTCTCATGGAGTGCTATAGTCAGACCCAGGCAGTTGCCAGCAGCAAATGAGCAGCGCCATAGGTCGGAGCAGGTCTGGACACTAACCTATCTAACAATGCTATTGAGTTGACCCCTTTATGACTGAAAGCGCCACTAGCAATGAAGTGTTGTTTTAACATTGCAGTATAGGGTCGTATTAACAGTTCCCCTAGCAGCTTCGACATGTGCTCGCTTCTTGTAGTCCCATTTACGCAATGTTAAAACAACCCCAGAGTGCCAGTGGCACCAATCAGTCATAACGGGGTCAATTTTCAACTGCAAGTGTCCAGGTCTGTCCCTCTATGGCCGTGGGTCGGAGTACCTCGCTCGTCGTGGTCCAAGACGACGTGTATACAGCCGGCACGTAGGTTGTCGCCGAGGCCGAGCAGGAGCTGGGCGAAGACACCGCGGTGTGACGTCTGTGCGGCGGCCAGACCCACGACAGCGGCCGCGACTAGGCGTGCCGGTAGCGTCCACATGACGACCTCGAGTGTTGGAGGGCTGCACGCTCGTGGCGGACCCTCGTGCCAGCCTTCCCCGCGCGTCGCTAGGGACACGCCCGCCCGCTCGCTGCAAGAGTGGCACAACCCGACAACATTATCATCCCTGGCGTGAGACGTGCTGTAGCGTCGTACGGAAAGTATTATTTCTTGTATAACTATTAAAAATGTTTCCAATGTGTTTATCTACAAAAAGAAAACACACTTCAAACTGTATCCCTATAATTTAAAAACTGGCGTCCGTCAATTGAAAACATGATTTCTAAGCTCCTCAAAAGTGTTAAAAATGACTTTTTCACGTTGCTGTAGCTGAGAAAATATCAATCGTAATCGGGAAACTAAATCATAGAAACCTGCATTGGACTTTACCACATTCTTTCCACAAATAAAATAATAAGGTCATCGCTTAAATTTCCGTTGAAAAACGGTTTCTACGAAAACACTGCGCGCAAGTTTAGTACTCCGCGCCTTAGGGGCGATGAGGTGTTTGACGGACGTGTCATATTCGACTTATAGCCATCCCCGTTTCTGTGCCTTGAACGAAAAAAAAAAAAAAAAAAAACAGCTAGCATCCACTGACTCTTGAGTGGGAGTGTTATAGACAATTTTATTGTATTTTCAGTTTATCAGCCATAGCATTTATTCAAATCGTATTATCAAAATTTTCGCTTAGACAACGCATGGGATATGTTCTTGGTAATCTGCTTGACGTGAATAATAATCGAATCTTTAATTAATGTGTCATGCTGAGTCATTGCAAGAGAATTACAGGTTAACTTCCAAGAAGTCTCTTGCAATGATTCTCCATGGCAAATTAATGAAAGATTCCATTATTATTTATATCAAGCAGTTTACAAAGGATATGTCCTATGCTTTGTCGCAGAGAAAATGTTGATAATACTATATGAATAAATGTTACGGTTAAAAAACTGAAAATACGATACGGAAACTGGTAGGTGATAAGAGCTAGTCTGACTTGTGTGTCGACAACCGTGTAGCCTTTATGCTCGGGGCGCGAAAACGGCGCGCAGTGTTTCAGTCGTTGGGTTTTACTATGGGTCTTTAAACGTCGAACATATTTTTAAAATAATGTAGTGTAAAGTGAAGTTCAGTGCACGATTCCCTATTTGCGTTTTACGATTCCGATTGATATTTTTTACATGACAGCAGTCTGAAAAAGCAGTTTTTAACAATTTTGAGGTACCCAGGGAAAATGTTTCTAAGCATGATATCAAAAAAAACAAAAATAGAGAAGCGTAGTTTGAAATGTGATTTCTTTTCGTAGATAAAAATACCAAAAGTGCGTTTTTAGACACACTTTCTTCTAACACGCTACACCAATGCTCGTGCAGCAGCCGTATAGGTCTCTCAACAGACGTGTGTTCCGGTTTCAAATGTCCGCGTTTGACGTGAAGGAACAGCGTAGCGATAAGAGCCAGAGTACCACGCTCGACGAGAAGCATATCGCCTCTATTCACAGCGCGCCAAACTGGTGTGCAAGGTTGTCCTTATAGTCTCTCGCCTATGGGACTTATTGCGATGACCCTACAATTTTATCTTTGGATAGTATGCAGTAAAGGCCAACACATGCATCTTGTTTGGCATTTTATGAATTCAAGTGGTATTTTCAGAGTTACAGTAGTCTAAGGAAGTATTTTTTAGCCATTTTGAGAGGCCCGAAAATCACATTTCTAACAAGCGAGCTGAATTTGTAAAAAAAAATATACAGTATCGTGGTTTCAAAAGTTCGTTCTTTCCATAGATAAACGTAATATGAATAAGATATGTGGTTTCCCATAAGAAAGGTTATGCGTGAAACGCTACAAAGGCCGTTCATGCACCAGACGAGAGCATCTCTTAAAGCGTTCACTAAAAATTTTAATTGTTAAAATTGTTTAAATATGTGCCAATTGTACAGCTCTGGCGGAAGCAAGGATCGTTTTTTACATGTTAAATTATATTACGTGGTGCTCAGTACCTGTCGAACTACATATGTGCCAACAATTACTTTTTTGTTCATCTTAATGTGGTCCACAATTCTATACCTCCCTATGATTTTTTTTTCATCGTGGTTGAACATATTTAGGGAAAGTTTAATAGATTCGTTGATATCATTTCATTCAGACACTCTGCAAATTCTTCAACCGTCAGGTAAGCGACCACCTTAAGAAAACTGCTGCACGTCACGTTTTCCTATGATATAGTGCACATTAAATTTACCAACACACTTTAAGTTGTATAACGGGTATTTTAAATTTTTAGAAATATTTTTTTTTAATTGAGCTCTCTAGGACAAATTTTACAGCGACTACATAACAAGAAAACTGTTGAATTTAATCTGATTATTTCTTACGGCAATTAAAGAGATGGATACTTATAACGGCGTTCTGTAAGTGCGAACTTCTAGAAGCCTCAGAAATGCCTTACTACCAATTATTTTTTGTTGTCAATATACGAAGCAGGCCATCACAGCGGCCACTCAAAAAGGCACCATGTGCAGTTTAACAAATTTCCAGTTTTCCGCGCACCACTACCTTTGTTTCTATTTTTTTAAGCCTTAACGAGAGCAGATATCAAAAATCTGCTTAGTGGTTTTGTTTACAATTGTCTTCTCCATGTCAACTGATTTTTTCAAGGCAGTAAATACTTGGTTTTTAGCTAATTCTGTAATGAATGAAATTCTGGTTGATTGACTTTTTATTTGACAGTTTTAATATCTTGTTTAATAAATAGCTATCGCGGCAAAAAAAATATACATTGAAAAAAGTTTGCCGAACAGATTTTTGATTGCTGCTCTAGTTTAAGCTTTAAAATATAACTATCCCAAAAACAGTGAAAAGAAGAGAGCACGGCATTAATTAAGTCACGCAATCAGCTACAGAGATTGTATACTGGCGGCTCTGGAATATTAATTGCGGTTAAGGTATTCATTCCCCAACGACACTATTGACTAAAAACACTTTTAAAATGTGTTACTTGGTCTACTCTTGCTGCATACACGCCACTATCAACCATCAGTATAACAACGGTCAATATCTCGTATTTATGCACGTATGGCGTTTTTGACAAGTTTCCCGTGGCGTGGATAATATTATAACGTACACGTAGAGTGCTAATCTTCATCTCACTTAACGTATCCTTGATCCGTACACGCCGCGACCTGTTTTAAGACCACCTGACATGCTAATTACTATTAACTGCGTTGAAGCGAGTTGTTCGTAACAGTCCCGAGTAACTGAGTAATAATGTAACCCGAACCCACGACTATCTCGGCGATAGTACGCTGTCCTTGCATTTATAGGCTTCCTAGTTTGATGTCTGGATGGAAAATTTTTTACGTTTTTTTTTCTTTTTACGTAATTTTATGTATGTATGTATGTATGTATGTGTGTGTGTGTGTGTGTGTGTGTGTTTGCGCGCGCACGCGTAAAAAAAATTATTCATCCGCGATTGCGTTGAAACTTTGGTGGGTTGTGGGTACGCCCGCAAAGGTTTCTGACAAAAAATTTGTATGTAGGCCTATAAGTGGGGCGGCTAAACTGTCATTACTAACACTTAACATAATTTTGAACCATTGAGAATTTTCAAAAAATTTATTTTCCGAAAAGTAGTTTTTGAAAATAAAAAAAATATCGTTATTTGTACTTTCAATATTATTATCAATAAGAAAATTATTTCTTATGTGAAACGTTAAGTAGAGAAACTTCTATTAATATTTTTTCGAAATAATTTTTTGAAAAAATTGCTTTTTGAAAAGAATTTAAGAATAAAAATATATTTTATGCATAATTTAAGAAAATTTGGAATAGTAAGATTGAACTTTTGCACATCTCAAAGAGACATTAAATAGAGAACCATGACTGAACTTTTAAGAATATTGAATGTACCCTATTTCCGAAACGAACTATGTATCATACTAGCAACAATGTTTCATTAATGCATTGAAGCAAGATCTGTGTATTTTTAATTTAGTTAAGACAACAAATACTACGTATACTTTCTTTTTTCCACAAATTCAAATGACAATACTTTCCAACGTAGGTAAAACATTAGCGAAACTGCAACTAATTTACAGAATAGCGCTAAATGCCCTAGACAAGTTATAATGGTTAAAAAAGACTGCAAAATTAATTTAATAAGTAATTTGTTATGTTCGTCACCTTGTCAGTCGGCAACCGTTGATGCAGAATAGTTGTGCCGGTTGCAGTGCTTATAGGCGCATTAGCAGGATGAATTTGTACGCTTGCAGTGTGAGGGCAGCACAGAACACACATCACTCTGTACATTGTTTAAACACTAAAGCTTATCGTACAGTTTGTAACGTATTTATTTCTACCCGATTTCTCTGACTCACTACGTATAATGCGGCGAAATGTGTTGCTTAATGTTCAGTCCGAGCGACCGATATATTTTTACGACGTTAAATAACGATGACGTATTGAATTGTTTCTAAATACATTATATAATGATATTTCCTCTTTGTCTTGAAAATATTTACTACGGAATAAAATATAATGATTATTATTTATCTCGGCGCGTCTCTCAATTCAAGGTCTTTTAGATTGTTTTATCAATACCGCGAAAACTATTGATACAGTAATACCATTTTCACTTTTAAAAATTCCAACGAGGACACATAAAATGTTATCTTCATATTTTTTTATTCATGTAACAATATTCTCATTTTCTTAATGCTGAAAGTACGATTGTGTTATAAGTGCATAAGCATTGCAGTGTACAATCAAACATGTGTGGGTTATCCCTCTCAGTTCTCTCACCGCGGCTACATGGCAAGCTGCATGCAATTTTACGGATGTTCAGGTGGGATAAAATCATAATTTTGTGTTTTAGTGAAATAGTATTAGTTTTGTAAGTACAGTTTCCTCTTACGAAACTATTTTAGATTTCATAGTTGTCTCATACCCGTACGCTAAAGCCAAATTTGCATGTTATGTTATGCAAATAGAGGAAACCAACTGACTTATTCAAGTGAAATAATTGTCACAGTTAAATAACATGACATGGGCTACGTAACAAAACAATTTTAAGTAGCCACAGTGTAGTATTTTTGTATTTACAACATTGCAAAATTTGCAACTTATTTTATGTATATTTGCGATATTTTATAAAGTCGAATTATTATGTTGTGAGTTTCTACATGTTTTATTACGTTTTATTATGTTAGTTAATCGACAGATAAATTACTTGAGTAAGTCAGTTGGTTTTTTTATTATTTTCACGGCTGTGTAACGAACATGCAAATTTTTACTTTGACGCGCAGTTATGACAAAAATATTGAGTTAAAATTTTTTTTAATGGGGAAACTCTACTCTTATCTATCATCTACAAAATTTACACTATTTTATGAAAATATAAAACTACGATTTAACCCATTCGAATACCCTTCACGACGTTAATTAAGTTAGGTTATTATAATTAAGACTTGTTTTTCTTTCTTGTGGTGATCTTTACCGAAATCACGGACCTATGTAAAAATTATTTTATGAATGGAAATTTTTATGTCTATCTGTAAGAGTGTAAATTTGGCTTAAATCGATGCAGTGGTTCGCAAAATATAGCCTACAATATTAATTTATTAATGACGGGCTATATTTTGAAGTGGTGGACAAAACAAATGTATGCAACATGTCATCCCAGAAAACCAAATCTTGGTGTAGTATTTTGGCAGCCACGTACCAGATGGGTCGGACACATTGGTGTATGATTCCTCAGTAACACGACCCATCCCGCAGGCTGTACGGCCATGATCAATCATTTGTACTGCTTTTATGAAATTGTGTATTTTTTTCATCCTAAATGAAAGCATATTTAGAAAAACTTTTACACAGTTTTGTTTAAAAAAAACACTGTATACTATGTCAACTAATTTTTTCAAGACAAAATACAAAATTGATTCGGGTAATTACGGAATCAAGGAAATTCTCATTATTGAATTAACTAAGCAAATTTATATAATTTTTGTCTAGTGAAAAATTAGACTACATAGTAAAACCAATTTTAAACAAAACTATACAACAGTTTTCCTATATGTGCTCTCGTTAAGGAATTAAGGCCGTGTCTCAATTCACTCAGTGTGCTCTCTCGCACTCTCTCTCTCCCGCGCGACCACGCCATGTTGACGTCAGAGAGAGTGCCGTCTCAATTTGTTGGCGAGAGTGCGAAAGAGCGAGAGACCGAAACTGTTCACTCGCTGCACACTCTCGTTCTATCTGGTACACTCCATCTTGAATACAGCTATGGTTTGAGGTTATTGAAGAAATGTGTGCAAATATTTCAATATTTATACATAAATAATTATTCCCAATGAACAGTTATTTATGGCGAGAAGTTGTGTAAACATTTACTGCCCTAATATACGTTTAAATACACAAAATACAAAATTATGTCATCCCCTATAAATAGCTTTTCGCTGCTTGAAATACGACGCTAGTAAATTTATAATTATCATTTGAATTGTCTGCAAATATATCTGATGGCTTGATAACTTGTATTAATAAAATGTACGCACTTGTTACCTTTGCATCGTTTGTTTACAAACTCGAGAATGCATCGTCCAATTTGAGGGAGTGAGAGTGCCACTGTGCCAGAGAGCTCTCTCTCTCTCTCATGATAATGCGAAAGAGTGCTCTCTCTCCAGAGAGTACTCTTTAAATTGGGACACTGCCTAAAATATAACTTTCGTGAATGATGGTCTTAAGCCATACGTTATGTGTTACGAGACGAAGTGTTAATTCACTGAAAAATAATTAAATTTGTTAAAAATGTATGACATGAAACAAAAAAATATTAATATGCGGTTTTGTAATACATGACATACGGAAATGTGCAATTTATTAATTTAGAAAACTCTAATGAAACTAATTCCATCACTGTATTAAATATTTATAAATATTCTATTCATACAGAGGTGTTTACGTACATATATATATATTGCAATTGGTTATGATAATGCAGCATGAGCCTATTAACTACGTCCAATATTGATGCCTATTAACATTCTTATGAAAGCCTTTAATAGTACCGCGCAGTTAGTGTTGCAGATGGTCAACTTGAATATAGTCTGTAAATTCTGGATATATAACGCTCTTACGTGGAGAGCCCAAACACCATATTTGGTATCGACCGATACTTGTACGAGGTAATATTTGTCCTCGAAGATTATATCGGGAAACTGACGCCCCTTCTCACCAGCATACATGTGATGTCATAGGATAAGGCAACGGCGCACATACATTGTTCTTGTCTGCAGTAAAATGTTTGTGCAGACTTCAAATAGCATGCTATATACCATCAATAATAATGAACATTATGCTGATTATGGTACAGGTATGAGAAGAGGGTGAGAGGCGCAAAAGCCTTTATAGATTCCTACTACCATATGTTTGTAATGGGTCAAAGAATGTCACAAATATTCAGGATTCCACACCGCTGTCATCGCTGTCATCCTGTTTTGAGTGAAACATTATTTTCTTTTGACTAATTGTCAGTGCTGTCTAAATTGTTGGGTTCTAAGTTTTCTCAGATTATTTGTTTGATTTTTTTTAATATTGTTATTCATTTAATCTTGTGATTTACACGATTCCGTTTAATATTTTCCAAGATTTATTTTTGTTCGTACAGATTAAGTCAGGATGGAGTGTGTTTATTCCGTGTGGTGATAGATTATGAAAAAGTTACTAGAGAAATGTGTTTTCAATTTTGCAGTAAAGTTATTTATAGTGGGAATAGTATTACGCCAGAAATGTACTGTATAATATTTTATACAATTATATAATAAATTATCACTTTATATTTAACAATGACGCTCTAAATAATGCTGAAACAACGAAAGGCCGATGGCTGTTGAAAATCGTTTAAGAAATTAAATTTTAAACATTATATAAACTGTCGAATTTCGTCAGCTATATTTCTCTATACGGACAAACTGAAAACGCATATCCGACTTACTTTTACGCTAACTTTATCACACTAAAATAACACACTCCGTCCTGACTCAACCTGTATATGTGTTACCACAGTCAAACTCTGTGTGGTTTTTTTTAATTCGTTTTGTCTCACTCGTTGATTTTTTTTTTGAGATGACAGAAAGTACTGCAACTGCGTACGTCTACAATAGTCCGCTTGATCACCAAAATGTTTGTCTCGGTGTGTCCTATCACCCATTGCAGATATGACCAACATTGTCCGAAAAAACGGTATTGGATACTCACTCTATGGTTTCGGGAGGAAATAACACCGAATTATAAAAAAAATTGCCATGAAGTTTAAACGCAAGGCAGGCAGACCACTGAAAGGCTATTGTTACATTTTTGAGCACATAAACTTTTCATGTGAGCAATTCCCATGAGTTATTTTGGGATAGAGGTCTTATAATTAGAAATAAAAGAGTTAAATTAAGTACTGGATTTAATAGCTCACAGAACTAAGAAATACACAAAACAGTAATCAACCATAACTCTCACAACACAATTAGTTATGCACACAATTATTACTGTGCCACAGAACGTTAATTGACTTTGACAATTAAAGCACAAGAATATTTACCATTAATCAATTAAAGACTATAAATCACAATAAAAGTTCAGTCATATATCCAAACAACAGTTACTCAAATAGTGACAATGTACAACCTTACCAGTCCTAAGGGAGGATGGCTCACCATGTACAGTGCAACACCCAGAGTGCACCACTTGTCTTCACTTTTGAGGTATTCGGTTTGACTCCCGTCGCGCACCTCCTTCTTCGCCTGTCGACCCGCAGCAGAAGCCCTCTTGTCTCACCTAGTACTGCTCCAAAGATATGTGCCTGTAGCCTCGCAGTAGACTCCGACGTCACCAAGACGTCTTCCTGACATCACCAAGATGTCCTCACCAGCCTCTCTGCGCAAGCTTAGCACCTCCTCCGAGCAGAACCAATAGCGAACTCTCGAAGCACTCCTTCTCTTGAATCACCAGGTAGACAGTCTCCTCAAGTAGCCAGTTACTGCCCTCCTAAACACAACACCGTCAGTGTTGTTATGCACAGCTCACCACCTCTGCAGCACTCCAACACAACACCGCAAGTGTTGTTTGTCCTTCCTGCAGCTCGCTGGCGTCACACTGCCTCGACACCGACCACTACCGTCGTGCTGCCATCCTCGGGATGCCACACCTCGCCAGCTCAGTCGCGCCGACACACAACACCATAGTGTTGTCTGTCCCTTCTGCAACGCGCTGATGTTACTCAGACTCAACACCGACCACCGACGCCGTGCTGGCATCCTCGAGGCGCCACACCTCGTCAGCTCCTCCGACGTTACATCAGCCTCGACACCGTCGTGATACCGCCCCCAAGGCGCTGGGTCCTCATCTCTGCGTCGCCGTCAGTGTCTTCTCTCGGCCCGTCACTTCTCACGACATCCATCGTCGTCCCAGTGGCAACGCCGCCCCTAAGGGCGCTGTCCTTCTTCAGACTTCAAACTCCAGACTCGTCAAGACTCCACACGACTATCACTTCCAGACAGACTTCCTGACTGACTCGTCACGACTCCACGAGACTCTGCAATACTCTTCACTCTCTCACCTCCCGACTGACTAATGTTGCGCAGTACCGAGGCTTTTATATGGCCCCTACAGTGACGTCAATGGTTGATGAAATATGGTGACCTGTTGTCTAAAAATAGTCATTACTTCGGTCGTGCTTGTTAATAATTACGTATACGCATTGGCGTCATCGGGGAATCCCATGGCGTCTCTCGGGAGTTGCGACATAGCTGCATAACCCATGACATCACTGGTTGACTCAGAGGGCTGACCACCCAGCATGATGTAATGTGCCTGCTGCCCGGCCAACACGCAACACTATGGTCGCCCCGTCCACCAAACTATGTGCAGAGTTGAAATTGTAATTTAAAACCATTCAATTGTTTTTGTTTATGAATTATATTGAAGAATCTTTTCAATTACGAATGGCATTTTCCGTCTTCTTCTTTTACAGCAGGGGCGGCGGTGGCCGAAACGGTCAGACTCTTCGCCTCCCACCAAGGCGATCCGGATTCGATTCCCGGCGAGGTCAGTCCCCGGATTTTCGCGTGTGGGATACATGCCGAACGATGCCATTGGTTAGCGGGTTTTCTCGGGGATCTCCCGTTTCCCCGCCCTTTCATTCCGGTGCTGCTCCGTACTCACACCTTATCACCCCTCACCAGCGCTAAAGACCTCGCGCTGACCAAGTGCTCTCACTCACTCATCCGTTTAAAGTATTCTTTCCTTGAAGGTGGCGAGAGCAAAAACTAACTTTTTCACTTTTTTTTACGGGGTAATTTCCGCTACAAGAAATTTTAAGCAGGTGCCAGGGAAATATGCACGTAATCTTTACTTTTATTACTGCCCCGTTTAATGATAATAACACCGCTGTAAATCAGATAAGTGACTAGTCAACAACAGGGAGACTGCACGCCAGTCGAGTGCCATGCGGGTAGACGTGTTTATGCATTCTATGCGCGTGCAGGATCGCCCTTAACAATACCGGTGACTCTAGCCCTCGCACATACAACATTATTTACCTCCACCCAGACTGCGAACTTAACAGGTTGTATCACTTCTTACTCATAAATTATCATTTTTATCATAACTGAACGGTCAAGGTACTGCTGAAAAAAAACATAATGTTGATAGGAGCATTACTGTTTACGATTCAGTGTGTGTCATTAAATATTATATGGTAATTAAAAGGTAGGAAAATAATTTCTGTCTTAAATATTTCGTGTATGGTAAGAAAGCCACAAGTCATATGAAAATATAATGTGACTTGTGATCTTCTTACTGTTCACTGAAGGCGACAAGAAGGGTAAACCTACATGTTAATATAATGCTATGTGTATCGTTTTAAATAACTACTAAATGCTGCAGGAAATGTGCAAGTCTCAACGGTAAGTAGTTATACTTCAGTCCTTCCTACCGAACACTAAAGAAATGTTATAATATGTTAATGTATTTTAAAGATTCTTGCAATGGGGAATGTTGTAAACATACGCCACTAGAGAATAACTCGTCTAAGAAAGCTCTTGTGTTCTTCTGTTTTCTCATCGTTGTTTCGTCTAGTCTTGTGTCTGTGACGCTGCTGTTGGGTCATCCTCTTTTGTATATAACATTATCTTTGTTTTAGTTGTTGTCTGTGCTGTCATCATTCTGTAGTCTTTGGTTTTCCCATTTCTCTGTTTTTTCTTTGTTTTTTGTTTTGATCTTTTAGTTTTCGTTTTGTTTTTTCTGCGATTTGACGTAATTCCTCTTGGGATTTTTTTCTATGGATGGGACATTAAGCGGTTACCATTCAATTTGATTGCTTGAAAGTCTGCAGCAAAGTTCAGTGCACATCGCAATCTGAGTTGCACATAGATCCGGTTAATACATTTTGAAGTAGCTCTAAGAAAATATTTTTGTTTCATGTATCTGGTTATACTGAAACAGTTGTAACTGAATGTTATATTTAGACATTTCGTCCTCGGTCTTTAATTAGAATAGTGTTTATTGTTATAGATCGTCTTCTAAAGAAGGCAGCATGATATGAATAGTAAATAATTTATTCTTATAGTTAGTAAAAATTAGGATCTAATGTTTAGGTGTTCGCTACAGACATTTCGGCTTGTTCTTCCTTTCTTAGTTTTTTTAGACGACATAGCACTGCTGTGGCGTATGTCCACAATAGTTCACCTAAAAAGCTAACGTGTTGCATAATTACTGTATTTGTAACATTCAGATATAACGTGCTTAACGCAAGTTCAGGTAGTAAGCTAAGCATCTATTATGGTATTTTCAATTAAGTCTTGCTAAAATCTTGAATCAGGAGGAGAAGAAGAAAAATCTAGCATGATGAGTGATGCAGAGTAATTAAAGTCATCTTTCACTAAGGCGGACACGCGTCGGGTTGGTCCATGAGCTGGACGGAGGCACAGCAAGAAGCCACAGAACCAGCATCCAACACGAGATAAACAAGGCCAGAGGAACGTGGTGAGGAGGGTGAAGAGGCGAGGGGTGTGGTTAGATGGTACGGAGAGGGCTGGTTAATTAACGCACGGGGTGGAGGCCGCAGATAACGGGCTAATAGATATATGGAGGGTTATATTAAACAGTTGCTCTCCAGTAAGAAATCATAAAGGGGAGGTTCCGAGGGAGCTGCGCGAAGACAAGAAGCTCGTGGGCTTTATTGGAAGACCTTCGCGCCTAGCCTCCTCCAGAGAGAGATGCATTACGGCGCTTGCCGCAATGGTTCAATCTCAACGCCCAACAACGCTACTATATCACAGTAGTAGCTTTCTTCCCTTCCTTCCTACGGCGACAAGCAGCAGTGATTATAAAAGTTACGTTGGCTATACCGTCGCCTGAAACTCCTCTGCAGTTCTTCAGGAAGTTAGCACAAGCACAGTAGGCCTGTAGCTATTGTCCACGACTTCGTTCTAATGGTTTTCAATTTAATGCCTCTTTGAGTCTTGCAAAATTCATTCTGAGTACTCCAGTATATCTTAAGTAATTCGTAAAAATACTTATTATCCAACAAAATATATACATATAAAACTTTTTCGGCACATTAAATATTATGTAAGTAAAATATGAATATTGATAACCAAATTTAAATTATAAATTACGATGAAATTAAAACTATAAAATTGTTCTACGACAAATCATTTATGTGAGTTCTAAATTGTGCAAAACAATGTTAAAGTTCAATAACAACTGTTTTAGAACCATTTTGATAATGCATTAAATTTTATGGGTACCCCGTTCTGTCCCTCGTCCCGTTCCCCCCCCCCCTTTTTTTTATAAATATATATTTTTCGTCGGAAACCTCCGCTGGCGCACGCACAACTCACTGAAGTTTCATCACAATCGGATGAATGGTATAGGAACGCATACTTCACACACACACATACACACACATATATAAAAGCATTACTCGAAAAGGCCATCTCTGCCGGCTGTCTACGCTAACAGAAATAAATATTGTTTCTAGAAAAGCGGAAGGCGAAATGTGTAAAAAAAAATACCACGGAAGCTGCGACTAGAAACCCGCCTATTTCAGACGGGGTAAAAGTTTAAAAATATTTGTTTTTATAATGTGTCAGTTTAATATTAACATCAGTAGCGGCCATTTTAATGTTTTAATTAGTTAACGCAGTTGTTCTGTGTAGCATATCTACCTAGTATCGATTATTAAAAATGAGTGAAGTGCCCTAACAAGTGAGATAACACTGTTTTACAAGATGAGTATTCATGGAAATACGCCATTGCTTGCGAATGTTGCCAAGTCGCAGATAAACCCACAAAAACATAAAAAATACAAAGAATATAAAAATGCAACAAAATTTTTTTCGTAATTTTGTTGCATTTTTATTTTCTTTGTATTTTTATGTTTTTGTGGGTTTATCTGCGGGCAACATTCGCAAGCAATGGCGTATATCAATAAATACTCATCTTGTCATACATCCCCATAGCAAAAATCTTTCAAAGATCATAACACTGTTTTGTTTGGAAAGTAGCTTTCCCGCTTAGCAATTTATTTTGTGAGAGATGAAAAAAGTTAAAATAATTAAATTATTTTTTATCTTTTTAAGCGTAGTTTGTAGATGGCGTCTTAAAATAGTGAATTTGTAAATAAAACTTGTGAACGGAACCCTGTAAAATGCACTTGCCCTGTACTGCTCAGTTTGTGGAAAATTTTTAATATTTCAAATTATAATTACACGTTTTCTGCCTAAAATTCAATAGATTTCACGCGTTTCTAGAAGTGCATAGTCAAGCGTGTTTAATAAATGTCATTTCAGTGTTGAACTACTTATAAAATGTTATTTTAGAGCAATTATGTAGTAACATTAAATTAAAATTTACTTCTTTATAAAGTATTCCTACAAAATATTAGCCTGGAAATCACCAGTATAAATATTGTAGAGATCATAAGACCGTTAAATGTTACTGACTTCTTTAAGTGGTATTTTACAAATGTTTGAGAAGATAAGAAAATATAATAATGTAATAAACAGTTTAGGAAAAGCCAATTAGGATTTCCAGTACTGTCATGTCTTTATGATACGAAATGTTAGTTACTTGTCATGATGTCATGATTTTATGTGAGTTTGTATAAAATTAGAATATATTACGAGAAAAGCTAGGCACTTTACCTTTGTATCTGAAATATTTTGCTGTACAGTGCGCCGTATTCGATTTATTTCATTTTTAAATATTTTTTTTCCGGGACGAATCCCGTAAAAAGGAGAATAAGTTATTAGCGGATTTTCGTGAATTTTGGATATGTTATGGTACATTTTGTGCTCTTTAATTATTGTCTTCACAAGTTTTGTTGCGAGAAGCACAGTTTTCGACTTAATAATTTTTTCCACATTTTTTCGGGACATATTCCGGAAAAAAAGTATAAACCGGAAGGTGGATTTCGGTGGATTTTGAATATGTTATTCTACGAATTTTTCTGCGAATTTTGATGTAAAAAAAACTCTTCTTGCATTTTTTTTTTCCTTGACGATACTATATAGGCACTTCAGTCGCGCGGAAACTGATTCATCGAGGGGCCGTTCTCGTCTTCCTGGTGAGGTCAGGCGCAGCGGAAGTTATCGCACCGCGCTTCCCGGCCGCGGGGCGAAGATACGTCACTGGGGCTAGAGCAAGGGCGGGGAGGGGATATTTTAATTAGCATCTTCCTGCAGCGGGCGGTTGTGTGGGCTTCCTTCTCCTTGCGGCCGCGGTCCTGCGGTACCTCACTTCCCCTCCACCTTCCCTACATCTAACATCCTTTCCCCTACCCCCACAACCTGGTTCGCGGAACTCGCTGGTGAAATACACGGCCAATTCTACAAACTGTTCCGTTCGCAGATCAGGCAACCGCCTGCCCAGGACGCCTATACTCTGTCCACTTTAAGGTTGCAGCAGGAATAAAAATTGCTAGTGAAATAAATCAAAGCAACTTAATTATATCTTGATTCCTCACATTGTGATTGTGCTGTAACATAGTTTCCTTGTATTTTCCAATATTTCAAATTAAATTTATGCTGTGCAAAATTGTTGTTGTCATTCACTTAAATGAATTAGCTGCAACCTTAGAATGTATAGAGTATAGCTGTCTGCAGAACTTCGGCTGTTGCGAGATTATTCGAAAACTGTGGTAGATGTAACGTTCGTTGAATATTATTTCTTAGCAGACGTCACTCATGCGCGATGTGCAGTCTGTGTATTCCCGTTTCAAATTCACTACTACACATTAAAACATTTTTCTAGCGGCCAAAAATGGTGAAAATTGGTGTTTTTATGGTCCTTTTCAGGTATGGAAAGGGGCCGCGGTGGTAGAATGGGCAGATCATTCGCCGCCCACCAAGGCGCTCCGGGTTCGATTCACGGCGGGATCGGTCCGCGGATTTTCGCATGTGGGAATCGTGCCGGACGATGCCGCTGGTCGGCGGGTTTTCTCGGGGATCTCCCGTTTCCCCCGCCCTTTCATTCCGGCGCTGTTCCATACTCACCTCGTGTCACCCGTCGCCAGCTCTAAAGACCTCGATGTTCAGCACTGACCAAAATCTCTCACTCACTCTGCTATGAACGTTTTGGCGCACAATATTTAGGAAGGCCTAAGCATGTACAATACACATTTATCTTTAATATCACGTCATAAAGTTTTAAATCTCCACTGAGCGCCTTGTTGAGATTCGTTATCGATGAGAAGACTACACCCCAGTTCAGTGACTTGTGCCTAGAAGCTATAAGGGGAGACGAGGAACGCGTATTCTGACGTCATTACCGCTTCCGGACTTTAAGGTCTCGAACACGCAAAACACGACTACCCAATGGTAATATTTGGTTCGCGAGTACGCGCAGTTGCTGCGTACAAACATATTTTAGTGAAGTAAGTGAAAATATGTATTTGCAATTTTGGTTGCCGACACCGTACTTAAGAAAAACATATACGTCGTGATTTTCTAGACTCTTCGAGGTAAAAAATAAGCTATTTATCCGATGGAAATTTATGTTCATCCACGTGTTTGGTTGGTGATTGCTGCTACTGCTGTAGTGCTATTCTTGTTTTATCAATAAATTATTATGAACTATTTTTTTCTCCATCTCGAAGTTACTGCGTGAGAGCTACCAGCTACACGAGCTCTTTAAAACAACTTGTCCGTATCCTGAAACTTTTACAGGACAAAATTCTCCGCGTTGTTTTATGTACATATAAATATGTGGACGCCAAATAATCTACGTACTGCTGAAATTATTTTCCGCCATTCATTTCTAAAGCGAGAGATAAATTTAAAACAGGGTAATACTGTAGTGCAATGTCGTAAAAGTGTTCCAAAATACAAGCTGTTGTCGTTTGGAAGTTAAAAGTAATTTGTACAATTAAAGAAGCACTAGTTGTCTTTATTTTCAATTGTAAATATTATTTTAATGTTTTCAGCTTGTAAATGACTGCATACATGTATAACGAAAGAATACATTATTTAAGGTCGTGATAAATCATTTCTACTGCTTTTAAGATAAGTATTTTTCAAATCTTAAACGAGAGCTAATATTTAAATACCGTTGTTACACAGTTTTGTTCAAAACAGTGAATACTATATTAACTTTTTTTTTTCAACACAAAATACGCAATGGTTTCAGCTAATTATGCAACAAACGAAATTCTCATAATTAATTAATCTATACAAATCAATATAATTAATGGTCTAAAACAATTGACTACGTAGTAAAAACCATTCTTAACATAAGTACGTTTTTCTTTTTAGCTGCATTGCGATACAAGAAGGTAAAAAAGAAATATGAACTAGGCGCCGAGGAATGTAGGTTTGTTCTGTTATCCAACCTGCACGTTCCCTACTACTAGTTCTTTCTGCAGGTTGTAGATGGCAGCACGCTTCAGAGAGAATAAAATTGTTGTGCGTTTGGCTCAGCATGAACGGCACAAGACACACACAGTTTTTAGCCAAGCTGTGTGAACATCAGACTCTTCCTTCGCAAATTACATATATCCTCACCTGAAGCCAAGACAAATACGTTCTGTAGCAATCAGCCGATTTAAACACTATAACTGTACAATTCCCAAGAAACCTATAAGTTCTTAATGCCCGTACAAAATGAATAAATAATTAGTGTTTTCGGATAGTTTTCATTGAGTGAATATTATTTTCGATCATTTTTCAAATACATAATATTGAATTCTGTAAAATAATTTTGATTGAAATATGGATAGATAGAAAATTAACTACCTTACAATAACATTTAGTTGTATTATTTTGTATTCCTTGTTTACGGTGTTAACCACTCCACTGAGAAGGATATGTTGAGTTAAAAAATGTGCGACACATGTTGTTCGATTTCAATGTTAAACTGTTAATATTAGTATTTTGACAGTGCATATGCGTAATATTTGCATTTTACAAGGTGGTAAATTTAAATTCAGAATACTGAATGTATGAACGAATTTTTAAAAATTAAACTTATTTCATTAGACAATTATCAAGTTATTCTGAAAAATGATAATAACTACAATGCTATTTACGTCACCAAATACTGGAAAGTTTCCGAGAAAAAAGTTTCTTAAAATTATGTTTTTGATTAAATTTGAGACATTCGTTGGAGAAGATCGTTTAAAGTAACAGTCATTGTCCAACCATGTTAACCAACGCCATGTTACAATTTGCACTTTCAATTTTAAATTTACATACAGTATGTCATTTATAGGCTTTTATTGTTTTCAAATTTTGATGATGTGGTAATTTGTAGCTTAACACTTAGTTTTAAATATGCAACGAATCTTTCAATAGGTTTTCAGTCCGTTTTCGAATACATTTCGATGGGGAAAGTAGAATATATGAGATCAACTAAAAATACTCCATGTAAAAATAGGAGCAATTTGAATTCTATTTTACGCTCTCTCATACTTCGGAAAGCATTCCATTAGATTCAATTCAAATGTATTGTCTGTGTCTGTGTCTGTGTCTGTGTGTGGGCGGGGGGGGGGGAATTGGTTCGTGGATGCGTGTGTGCGTACTTAGTGCACCGCATATTGGTAAACTTGGTACACATGACTTAGCAAGCTGACTTTACTTTTATGTAATTTGTTCATGCCATATTCAAATTTTCAAACAGTGGCGGCTCGTGGGTTGTTGCCAGGTAGGGCTGCGCTGGTTGACTACAGCCACTGACACGCTGATGAACAGGTGTCCCTTACTACTGAGTGGTCACAAAAGATCTAGTAGCCTGCAAGTCTTTCATGGTCGTTGGTCTACGGCGCGTTCATCAAGAGTGTACATTTCCGAATATCTGCAGCCCCACCTGGCAACAACCCACGACGAGCCGCCACTGTTTTCGAGGCTATATTTGATGCTAATATATGACCTATCTGATGAAATAATTATCCAAATTTCATCAAACATTGTGCGCACACAATTACACAGCTGTGTATGTAATATATACAACCACACACTCACACACACACCTAGCAGTCACGAGGTTCATTTACGCTGATGTTTTAGCGTACATTGACATTCTGTTACCTGTTTTTTTTCTTTCGCGTCTACCCTAATAAAACGTGTTGTCGGCTTCGTCATGTGACGTCCCGATCCCGACATCTGGCGAACCGCCATTTTGTTGTTCTTCTCAAGTTATGTCGTGAAGGAAATATAATTTTATTTTGGCAATTGAAAGGATGGCCTATTAGTACATAGCGACATGTACTTCAAAATACTAATAAAATGTAACCTAGAAAAACCGAAGTATTTTTTTACATTTTTGTAAGTAAGTTATGACTGAAGAGCACATTGACGTGGTGTGTCGGGTGAAGATGACCTAGAAGGACGTGTGACGCGTTTTGCGGTTCAACGAAGAAGGACAAACGACTGTGCCACGTATTTTCACATTTTGTAGCAGAAAAGAGAATGAATATAAATGTACGCAAAATCACTAGCGTAAAAACACCTGACGATTCATAGGTGATAAACCTGATAAATATGTGGGTGTTTGTGGATGTATAGAAGCATGCGCACTCACCTACATACATACATACACACCTTCAATTGTGGGTTAAAATTATTTACACATTTATTTTTAAGTTTTTCACAAATATATTAGGTACTCATGTCCTCAACCACTCCTACCACCTCAAAACTTATTACAAACAAAAATGAGTCCCTCTAGACTTATATTCACGGGGAAAAAACCTCATCATCGAATCGCCAGTCTAGTTCCAAACTTACGTGCGCCAGTCGTTTTGCCTGATTAGTATTCGGGCGAAGATTCGAGCCAAACATGACGTGTTGACGGCTCCTTCTCGGATTAATTAGCAGCTCGTAGACAGGCAGTCACGTCGCACAGCCACACACACCCATCCATCTGAGTTTAAGGCGACAGTGAGGGACTTCCCCTGCGTTGTTAACCCGCGAACTCTTGGCACAGTTCCTGCACTGTAAAAAAACAAATATTTGAAAATTTACCTCACAAGTGTAGTAGAGTGCAGGTATTGTATATGTCGTTCGGGATAAAGTAAGTACTAAAAATTTAACCTTTGAAAAATATCACTAGCAGATACTGAATATAATTCAACATTAACTATAGTTGCTTTACTGCTTGTATGGTTGGCAGCGAAATTGCTCAATACAGTTCCATGTATTTTCCTACGTAAATACAACCATACTGAGACAAAAGCTGCCGAAATCAATAAATTTGTAATTTATATAATTAATAAACTTTTTTTATGAAACTGTATGGATTCCTACTGACTGCACAATTTATCAAGGAACATATATGGAGAGATACGAATTGGGTGAAAATATAATTTTAGCAGGGATTTTTTGAGTGCTCACTTTATCCCGAACCGCCTATAGAATTGTTTCCCATGCATCTACAGTACTGTAGTGTTGCTATAAATGTTTAAGAAACAGAAAAATGTGTACCGATGTTACTTTTCTTGTATATTACCAATACTCAACATCTGCACTATTTACAAGCTGAAGAATGGCGGGAGCCACGGCGGCCAAGAGGTCAGACCTTCTATCAAGGCGGTAAAGGCTAGATCCTGGCGGTCCCCGGATTTTCGCACGTGGGAATCTTTCCGGACGGTGTCGCTGACCGGTTGGTCTTCTCGAGGATCTCCCATTTCCCTCTCCCCGCCCAAACTCGGTGCCCCACCTACGCAAGACCTCACTTCATGGCCTCCTTCGGGGTACGTAGATTGCCCACGAGCTCCCGTTCATAAGATCTGCATTCGGGGTGTGATGCTCAGGCTCTCTGATATCCTTATACGATATTTTTATTTGAAGAATGGTAAGTGTCTCATTCTTTGTTTGGGTTGAAAAGTTCCTTAAAACTTTCGGAAGTTTTTTAGCTCGGTAGGTGAGCGTTTCGTTTCGGTCGTGAAGGCCAGTTTTTGACAAATTTCTTATACGTAAGATTCCTTCATATGCCAATGTGTACCAGTGATGTGTGGTCTCGTGGAAATAAAAAAACACAGGATTCCGAAAATCCTGTTTGCGGACTAATTTCTAGGAAAAAGAGCCGTCAAAATATTACCTCCTTAAACACAAAAATAAAGTTTTCTTCAAATCAAAGGAAAATAAATTATTCGCGTCGTTTTAGCTTGCGGTTAAGAAATCCTGTTTTTATCTGCGTACATACACAGGTTCTCGAGTTATTTGCATGTATGGACTACACCGTGTGAATTAGTGATCAAATTTAATCAGAAGATACTATTTGGTAAAAAGTTTTCAGGCCCTCAGCTTACGAGATAGGTTCACAATACCAGGAACGGTAATGTAGGTTAGGTTGTTTCGCGCTATCATATTATTTTTTTCGTAAACAAAGGCCCTGGCTACTTTTTACTAACGAATATGTTTCTCTTAGTTTTGGTGTGCAGTCCATATCCACGAATACCTCGCCCTTACTTCCATTTCACTTTTTTTTTTTTAAAGTGATATTTTTCTCGAAAATCAAATTCACTTGGCCCGGGCTGACATCGTGTATTTTGTGTTACCCAATTTATGAACAACTTTGGTTTTGGCTGCAAAGGCCGTTTTATACATATGCGTATGTGTAAAAAGTAGTTAACTATTTTGGACTAATTTAGACAATTATTTTCGACGCGGTTGGTAACCTTTCCTTGGACTGAGGAATTTCGCTAGAGCAGGTAGGATAGCCTGCACCTTCAATTCTTCTAGGTGGCGCCAGAGAGGTGAGATGGTGTTCTTACTGTAGCGCATATCTGTCGAGTAAACCGCTATTTTTGCTTGCATTTATGACAATATTTGCACAGCGTACATTACTTTTGTTAGAGGCGCCTTCAGATGTTTGCCGCAAGGTACGAAAAAAAAAAAACAGTTCGAGAAACATGCAAGCGATTATTATAAACCATTATGCTTGTATTTTCAGGTTTGCAGAGGAAATACATTACATAATGTTTTAAAATCAAATAAAATTCAAAAGTACCATCATATAGTACCCAAAATTGGTCCGTAAAGCAAGCGTCACCTTAGATACATGTGTATATAGAGTGTGGCAAAATTCCATGTCAATATTCTAGGGAAACAATCCTCGCGTGAAGAGAAACAAAAAGTGTTGTGCGAACATAGGTCCAAAAACGCACCGTTTCGGCGCTACAGTTGGCATACATGTCTAGAGATGATGGTATATCGCGAAAATGTTTTGTGCCAACATAGCCTTGAAAACACTGACACAACGTAGCTGTCTATAGACCAATAACGTGCATCAAATATTAAAATAGCGGTATTCTTATTGGCTTAGTCAAATAGGGCAGTAGCTTCGCGTACAAGGAAAAGCCAGTAATCTTTAGATAAGCTGAACGTACGTTGAAG
>PNEQ01064160.1:23249-47991 GCA_003012365.1 Medauroidea extradentata | reverse complement strand
AGAAGCAGAATTCCACCTTGGGCCACAAAGTCTTCAGGAAGCCTACCCACACTGACCGATATCTCCAAGCAGACTTTCATCATCATCCCTCGCAGAAAAGAACTGTCATATCTACACTAACCCACAGAGATAAAACTATATGTGAAGAACAGCACCTGGAAGCAGAATTGAAACACCTCACTGCAGTTCTAGAAGCAAATGGTTACTCACTCCGTGTAATACAGCAGAGAATCCGAAGCCGACCCAGGATATTCGAGAAAGTAAAGCTGAAAACATAGCAGTCCTGCCTTACGTGGAAGGCACAACCGAACGACTGGCTCGGCTTTTGAAGAAGTACGATATACATACCATTACAAAACCTATCGACAAGATAAAGGGCATCCTGGGATCGGCAAAAGATAAAACACTAGCCGAGAACAGGCAGTAATATACAAAGTTCCTTGCTCATGTGGGACAGTGTACATAGGGCAAACAGGCCGAAAAATCACAACAAGATTTAAAGAACACATCAGAGCACACCAATACGAAAACCAGCAGTCAGCAATAGCGGAACACTCCATGGAAACGAAACACAGCAACGATTTTGACAAGTTGTCCACAATAACCAACATCAGTAATTATCGTCAGAGAACCGTGAGAGAGGCAATATAAATAATAAAACACCCTAACAACATCAACAGGGAAGATGGATATCGGCAATAATGAAATATTTTGCCTGTAACGTAAATTTTTTCTACTTTTGGCACTCGAATAATTTAGGTAATTGTAAAATAACGCAAGTTTAAGATTGCTTGTATATAGGTTAGGTAGGTATGTTCTGCTTCGTATAGCTTCAATAAAAATTGACAGCCACTTATTGGACAATAACTGTATATATATTGTGATACGTGGCACAATGAAAGACCAAATTTACAGTATAATTTGCGAAATGGACATATCAGGTTTATTTTCTAACAAAAAATGGCATGGCTTTTGACACGTATTACCAAATATTACAAAATGTCTGCCGATACCATGGGTTGAGTGCATCAACTTGATAACTACGTAGCAGGAGATATCTACTTGTAACACAGATATTTGCTTTTGTCATTCACATTGTTGTTTATTCAAATGCAAATTTATGTTGCTTCAGTACTCCTAATCAACACATTTATAAATATATACACGTCAATTGGAACAACCACAAGGGTATTATTATTGTTTAACGGGGGCGAGTTACAAAATAAAAGTATTTTGGACATACGCCATTGCAGGAAGTGGTGTGTCACAGAAAACCAGAGAATACACACAAACAAACAAGTAAACAAACAAAAGGGCTTTGCAACTGGCAAACAAAGGTACAATTACATAAACATATACAATTCCACAAGGAATTCGGTCAGTGATTTACAAGAAAATAACACTAACGAGCACACAAACTCAAAAACGAACCAAAGAAAAAATAAATAACTCAGATTATTCCACAAAGGAATTCCGTCAGTAAGTACGAAACAACAGACAAAAAATAATTTTCAACAACAAACAGAGGAAACAAATCGAACGACAAAAACTGGAAGCAAACGACACAGCAGAAACACAAACACCCTGAGAAAGTGAACAAAAAAAATTACACACTGTGGACAATGAGTCAAGAAGAAGAAACAGACGAACACAATGGTCTCCTTGTTTGTTTATTTGTCGGTTTGTTTGTCTGAATTCTCTGGTATTCTGTGACACACCGTCTGCTGCAATGGCGTATGAGAAAATACTTCTTTAGTTTGTAGCCATAAGTGTAGCGTAGACTTACGATAACTTCATATTAGAAGAATTAATTTACCCAGTTCTTGTATTAAGCTCACGAAATGCAGCTGTCAAATTTGACTTATAGTGCTCGCCAGCTTAGATGGCGAGTGGCAGCTACTGAATGAAGAGTACGTTCAAGAAATTCAAGCTGCAGGCCGCAGCAAAAACACCTAGTAGCCTATAGTAGTAATAGTATATGTAACGAATTTCCAGCTCATTACCCACCAAGTTACATGGCACATGCTTTACGTTATATGAAACGCAGTACACTGAGCCCGCCATATAATTTATCTTGTAAATCATCAGTCTTGTTCTAGCAAGTGCTCTGGGGTAGGCAGGATGTCTCCGATGAATGCAGACACCGAGCAATTTGAATGCGACACGTTGCTCAGGCTGAGTCACACCGGAGCCTGGGTGTGAGGCATCTCCGGTCTGGCACACTCTTCTCATGTTCTCACACTTCAGTCTGCAGCTGATACTGGCTTGTGACTTTGAAGATGTACCACTGACATGTGTGTTGTTTGTAGCCACACCGTGAGTGTCGGATAATGTTTCATATCACGAGTCAAATTTTTGTATAGCTTACATTACTTTAGAACTTAACAATTATGTTATCACTCAAAGTAAAACATTTGACTGTTTCGCACCAAAGCAACTTCACATAATTATATTACTTGAGTTTTTCACAAGTCTCAGTTTCAATATTAATTACAAAGAAAACTTCACCTAAGACGTAAAACTAATTTTACCATGCACCACTGAGGGAATAACATCCGATATTCAAATAATCGTATACCAATATTGCGGCACGAAAACACATTGTAGTTGTCAATTCTAACAAATTGAAGAAATAAGACTTCGGGAAAAGATTTACATAGTCACAAGGTCATAATTTCTTGAATGCCAATCGTGAAGAAAATTCTACAGATTTGTATTAGTTGTTGTAAGTAAATGTGAGATAAATTTGTCTATAACAGCAGACAACTGCTTTAAGCATCCATTGTTACCACAACACTTAAGTCGTGGCTGTCACTCATAATGATAAAAATTTGTTCTATATAACCGTGACCTTAATACAACTGGGATGAGCACTTAAGACGTAACACCACACAATTAAATAGGCCTACTAGATTTTGCAAATCGTCTACATTTAAATGTTTCTGCTATATGTGTAGAAGTGAGCTGTAAAAAGTCACTATAAAATTGGCATATTATTCCGCTATTTTTCGTCATCCGAACAAAAAAAAAATTTCAGACTAAACTCATCAGCTATCAAAAATTTCTAGATAAAATGACTTAATACCTTTTAAAGTATATTTATGAACTGGCATTTTAACGATACCATTAATTTTCTTCGTGTAAATTATCACACGTAAAATTTTTGTTTTAACAATATCCTGCTGGCTATTGAGAGGAAAGTGAAGTGCAGAATATGTTACCGATAACTACTATTATTTTATTTGTATTTGTTTTCTATAAAGCTGGGAATCAGTAAACGATAGGAAGGAAAAAACTCAAACTTTAATTTTTATGCCCCAACTTTTAATAATCCTATAATAGGGTCTCTTTTCTTGGCTCCAGTACAAAAATAATATATTTCATACTTTCTTAAGTGCTATTAACAATATTTGTAAAAGCATTAAAAAATGATTTTCAGTCGTATACCAATTATTAAATATGCATAAATAAGAGTAAATTTCAAAATAACAATTTGTTGATACACGTTACGCCAACGCCTAACCACCCCAATAATCCTACTGTTCCAGAAAAAATAGTTAAATTAAACCTACTCCACCTATATGTCTATATTATATTAGTAAACGTATTAAAAACTCTTTTAGAGTTGCTGTTTTTCCGGTTTTTGAAATCATTTTTATACAGGTCAAACAGGAACTTCAGAGGAGTAAAAATTATCTCCATTATTTTTTAAAACTTTTGTTCTAACATTGTCTGCTGAAGTATATCTACAAGACAATTTATTTCAATGCTGCATTTTTTCTTGTTGAACGTGCACTTTAAAGAAAACCAGTGGGAACATTAGAGGGCAGATTGCTGGAGAAAAGTTCAGTCAAATGGAATCCCTACTATATTTTAAGTATCATATTCTCTCGAATGACTGTTCTGAGAAATATATTCAGAGTATAAAAGAACAAACGTATTATTTAACAATACACAAATGTATTTTCATCGCATTATTTATTTATTTCCCATGCTCTCCATAAGAACACAATGCTAGCGAAGCATATCATATTTTTACTGTATAAGGTATCTATTCCAGCATATTTCCGCAAACTAATTGCTAAGTATTTATAAAATAATGGATTCACTTCTAAGCTTTACTTAATTTTCATTCAAGACCTATATATTTAGCAATCAATGATAAATTAAAAAAAAAAAATATTGTTGTACAAAGCTGCCTCGCAAACATGCTAGATTACAGTACGAAATGCTATAGTTTTGTTTTTCCATAAAAACACGTGAGTGTTAACGTGTTTGAAACGCCACAGTTATGCAGAAAAGAGGAGATATAGAATAAGAATTTTACTATGAAACTAATTACGGGCCGTAGATACAAATAGTAATATCGAGTGCAAGCAAATAATCTAACCAGTTCTGATGTGTTGAAACAAATAAACAAAAAAAAAATTTATATATATATATATATATATATATATATATATATATATATATATTTCAAGGGTTCTGAAACATGGGAAGATGGCACCACATCACAAATGTTAGGAAACAATAAAAGCTCTAGTTAAGTTCAATGTATGTTGTCGGAGTCTACAGTTTTTTTTTAATTGATCAAAAACCGAACACTTTTTGTTTTGAATTTAGTATTTGTGTAATTTATCAGCCTGAACAAATTTATAGAGAAGAAGGAAGTTTTAATTTTTAATGTTTAATTATATTAAATTTACCTTTTTTGTATTTGACTAAGGTTGCAATGTAGCGATAGGAGATAACTTCTGCTTAAGATGATGTGTTGCAATTAATCATCAAAGGTCTGTCTACAACTGTTCCAATGTGTTTTTAATAAGTATAAACATTTTAACATTGTATGTTAATGCTGTTATTATTCTGTATTGTAGGTCTGAGAAATACCGAGAGATGAAAAATTATGTAAACTGATCTTTAACAGAATTATGAAAACGACTTCTTTCTTTTAGATTTGTTACGAGAAATCAACTATCTTAATCAGCTAAGTGAAAAAAAAAACTTGTAAATGAAGCTACTATGATCAGTGTAATTTACTAAGCTGCAAGAATCTTCTATGTAAGAAGAAACTTTGTACATTTAGTCCTGAAACTGCAATCTTGGCGGTTACGCTATAATTTCCCGCCTTGATGCATCCTTATATTGTCGGAAATACCTTATAAGCCCATGTCGTGTAGTGTTCCGGGGTCGTAAACTGGACTGGTTGGTTGAGGTACTTAATAGGCTGAGAGCTTCGTATCCGGCCGTCAGTCTAGCCTTCCTGCCCGTGTCCTAAGCGCGCTCTGCACCCAAGAATTCTTAATGTTATATTTGTACCAAACACTGTACAACTCTTACACGTTACATCAGTAAAAATTTCACACAAATACATTACTTTTCCATTCCATAGTTTTCGTACAAGCGCGCGTCATAGTAGTTATTTGACTATTTTCGCTACTTACCCAAAGTAAAAAACTATTCAAACGATACGAATGAAATAATGTAGAGCGAAAATAAAGGAGATTCGCTACAGAATGACACCTTTCTTATTTCACGTAAACATTATTATTTTTAAAAAATACAAGTACATAAAAATTTACAAAAAATTTGGTACAGTCGAGGATTTTTTAAAATACAAAAAAAAAAAAAAAAAAACAAGAAATTACAAAGATATCGTTCTGTAGAATAATAATTTTACTTTTCCTTAAAATTATTTCATTCGTGTTGTTCAAATAGTTTTTAATTTGAGTAAGTAGCGAAAATAGTAGATGATACTTTGACATGCTCTTGTACGAAAACTATGGAACTGAAAATTGGTTATTTGTGTGAAATTACTACTAATGTTAAGAGATGGAAAGTACTTGGTACAGTTATAAAATTACGAATTTTTCGACGCATCTTAATAGCAGGGTTGTTTTCTCGGCCTGGCAAAATATCAGACTGAATGCCATAATCCGTTGTGACAAGCTTGACATTGATAATTTAAATTTTAACGCATTCAAGGTGAACTGTTTCATTTAATAAACTTCTCTGATGCACTACCTATACCAATGAATTTTAAATTCAAATTTTTACAGCTGATTCAAGTATACAGAGGCCTTTTGGATGTACATAGGGTTGCCTTAACTTATTTAGATTAAATGCTACATTAAAACTAAAGACAACTCAATTTATGTTACGAAAGTAAAATTGGCTGCTTTTAGCTGAATTCGTGTTGTAATAAAATGCGAATAAAATGTAAGCGAACTTGAATACGTTTCTTAAGCTCAGCTTTCGTTGGTAAGAACAATCAGAATTAAAGGAAATTGATTTTTTTTACCGTCAAGGAAGAAAGTCCTTGATATGATGTATTTGCGTTGTATGAACGTAAAGTAATTCATAATATTTAATTTCACAGGGTAATAAGTTCCAAAACTATCTTTTGTATTAACTTTTCTTTCTTTGATTATCCGAGTCGAAGCTTTGTGAGAAATAATTCCGTTCATGTTCTGTGATACAGCTTTCTCGGAGTGGAAGAAACTTAGAACATATAATAAAGCATTTTAAATCTATGTCATGTAAACTTTTCTTGGCAATTTAAGTCTGGTAACGTCGCAGATTATTATTATGATTTACGAAGAAAACAAATCGCAAACGTGTTGCAGATTGCCTGTATTTAATTCTAACTTATATGTACTGGAGTATGGTCCTTTAAAAGAAACAATAAGATAACGCCGTTACACATTTTCATGGTGTTATCCATAGAGCTGTGTGTAGCACTCGCAGATAGTACGTATTTGTTTCACTAGTTAAAACTGAGAAATACGACGGTATAAACGTTTAGTACAGCAGAGGGCGTATATGACATAGACAAATGTTCAAAATAGTGCATCGTCTCTATGAAAATGTTTCATTTCGGCCACAAGAAATGTGAGAATTATTACAACAATAAGTTAAGTAAATTGATTAAAGTTAAGGAAAAATTCCCTTCCGGTGGAAGTCAATGGAATTGAGGTTGTGTGGATAGTGATACTTTCAGAAATAAGCGCGGTCAAATTTTCACAATTGTTGGAAACAGCTCAATAATTTTCGGCCATCTGCAGAAAAAAGGAAGTCGTGGTAAATATCGGAATTTGGCTACTGTACGGACTGTTGAAATATCACAAAAACCAGCTGGCGAACATCACAAGCATCCCTGCTTCTCGGTCGTATCTTGATGTGTGTAAAAAGTGAGAAGTTTAATAACACGTGTGTTAAAGGAATATGGGCAGTAGCTTCACACGGGTGAACTTTCCAAACAGTTCTCAATAAACAATTCGATACCATACAACAATTGCTATTTGTGAGGTGGTGGACGGCACAATTGAGCAGATTTGTCTAAATGCGTTGACGGTTATGTGAAAACAGCCACCGTTGTTAAATAGGAAGAGTTCTGTTGTCTTTAACAGACATAATGAAACTCCCATAGTAAAATATAAGAAACATTCAACTCGCTTTCTACCCCAGGGCCCTGGCGAAAGAAAGGAAGGGATTTTTGTGTTACATTAAATTAATTGTGACTTAGGCATTTGTAGGCCATGCCGCAACATACATTTTTGTTCATCTCGGTGCGACTCACATTGATACAAAGACTGTATTTCCAATACGCTTAAAACTAGAACAAATAAGTACATTAATTCTAAAAAAAACACCCACTCACAGTTATTTCCCCAACTTTTATGTCCCTGTAGTAATATTTTCTTTATCACAATGTAGAAAATGGTTTTAGTCCATGAGAGAAAATCTCGTCTTGGCTCCCAAGTAGGCACAGCTGAGGGAGGACATTCGATAGTCAGGCACCCTTCCTGACTCCAGGACTAATTTACGATATGTTTATGTATGTTAGTCACAAAATACAGGATGTTTGGAATAAGAAAACTGTACAATAAGCTACATGAGGTTATTCACATATGGGACTGACAAACTTTTGGATAGTCAACACACATATTTTCTCTAGACTAAGACTGTTTTGAATGAATCATGCATACTTTCAACATTTCAAAACCCTGTAACTGTACAAGTACATTGAATAATATTGTCTAAGGCTAGATATTTCTTATTAATAAATTAGACCGAACGGTACGAACTGAACAATTTGATTTTCTATATTCTGTGACTTCCTGAGAGTTCATTAATAAGTTACAACTTTTTTGACAGCTACTTTACAGTATTTTTCATTTTTCGATCTTCTTAAATGCATAACGTTCTCGACTCCCTCTCCTCTTGCGACCTCAATACAGCTTATGCATTATTTTACTTCATCAAATACTTTCTTCTAAAGTGTAGCGGTAAAACTATGTAATGGATTCCTGGAATCGTTCAGAATGTTCAGCATAGATAATTATCAGATGTTTACAGGAGTTATTTTCGCAAGGTCTGCGTAATCCCACGCCGAGGAGGTAGGCAGATCTTGCCTAAGCGAGCGACTCAAGGTTGTGAAACTGTTCCTCCCACTCTATATGGTGGGCCCGCCTGCCTGCCTTCTGACTGTACTAACTGCCGGCTAGTTCCGGGACGTTGCGCAACAATCACACTTAAGGTGGCCGTATGGATGGACGTGTTTCGAAGTGAAGAGATTTGGGTCAGTACTCAACATCTGGGCCTATAGTGCTGATGAAGAGTGGCATGATACAAGTTTTAAGAATTAAGGGGCGGGGAAAACAAGAGATCACCGAGAAAATCCGCAGACCAACGGCATCGTCCGGCACAATTTCCTCATGAGGAAATCCGGGGACCAACCCCGCCGGGAATCGAACCAGGATCGCCTTGGTGAGAGGCGAGTTCTCTAGCCACAATGCCAACCGCGGCCCCATTCGCATGTTTGTAGACTTAGAAGTGCGGAAGAGGTAAATACTACAAAGCAGGCACATCACACCTCATCCTAACCTCTAGGCACTAGTCACTGATTGGCATGCAGTCTTCTCTCTGACAATCTACCTCTATGAGACATTTAGTGGAGACACTACGACTTTATGACTTTATTTTAAGTTTAAGGTGTATTGCACAAGTCCGTACCTTTTAAAATATTCCGCGCCACGACTTCGATTCCTAAAAAGGCCCGTAAAACACCCATGTTTGCTATTTTCGCCCGCTATATACCATGCTTTAATTAGTAGTAGTGAATCTGAAATGGGTATACACACTTGTAACGTATTCTAATAGCTATTTCTAAGCAGATACCAACATGCGCTTTGTATGATCTCGTAACGGTCATAGCTCTGCACACCGCTCGGTGGCCTGTGCAGGCAACCACCTTAATATGGTGCAGCTCTGTTGCTCGCTAGATAGTTGCTTTCTATCTCTTCTATAACGTTCTTAGTACATACTAAAAACTTTACCAACAAACTATGTACGGCCTCAAAGCCTTGCACTTGCAGTTTTATAATCCACCGTTAGCGTTCGTGTCACGTTAAAAGCTACCAACGGTGTCCATTCGTTTTTTATATTCTTACAAGTACTTTAATTCTACATAACGTGAGCTATCATAATTTGCTCTGTTTGCCCGTTTCCCGACATTACTAAGCAAACGGCAAATGCAAACATTAACAAGACTAGCGCAATTAAAGGCTGGATAGTTACTCTCTCTCTCTCTCTCTCTCTCTCTCTGTGGACATACTGTGTCTTATAGAATCAGACGTAGGGTAAAATACCGATATACAAAAGCTGAATGTCGCTACCAATACATGTTTTCAGAGAACGATATAATATTGTGTTGGGGAATAGAGAAAAGTATTTATGCTTTTTAGCAGATCTGATGTACCACGTTGAGAAAAAAAATATTTTGTAGGAACTATGGTTATATTTAATGAAGGAAAGAAATAGTATTTCGTTTGCAGCAAACATCTAAGACAGTTAAATATAAATAGTTAAACTAACATAACTGATTGTTGAAGTACTGTCTTATAATTCCTGTAACTGTAAGTATAGTGTCTGCAACAAAGCAGATTTTTCGTGAATTACAACAGGTTGTTCGTAAATCAGAACAACTTCAACAATATTTGTATTGTTCATACAACAAAATCCAGCTATTAAATTTCTTTTGGAACATTACAATTTGGATTGCTGTATGACGAATCCAAATGGTACTGACAAACAAACGTGTTTGCTTCCCGAATTTCAATACAAATATACTTCATGAAACACGAATTAGTTTTCGCAGTGCAATTTAGTGCACACACAAGTACTGATACTGTAAACAAACAAAAATAATGATATTTAGCTAGAAAAATACGTACACAAATTGCGCAACAGCAGAATATCATGACACTACGAGCTTGTTAACAACCAACGCTAAGCTTCGTAGCAGCTGAGGAACAATTTTATGAATATGTTGATTGGTAAAGATAACTGAATCCAAAGGGAATTGCTACGCGTATAATTCTTCTGTCGGAAAAACCATTAAAAACCCAACTAAATAGAAACTTCTTTCTATTTAAAAATTGTCTCCATTTAAATGTTTGTTACAATATTGTAGAGTAATATAATGAAATATTACATATATTTAATGATGTTTGCAGAAGTAAGTTATAAACCGCCTGAAACCCAGTTATTACGTCATTCCTATCCTAGTATACTGAAGCCTGTTTCTGGCAATATTAAGCACGCTCCTTCACAGTTCGGGTTTCCCTTTGGTGATTACGTCTGGTTTAAAATTAATTTGCTACCGATACCTTCACCTGATTTGTGGCTCATCCCGTATTAATGGAACCTGATAAGATACCAGTTTGTAGCTTGTCAAAGTATTTGTCAATTAACACGATATAATCTGGCATTTTATGCTACATATTTATATAATTCTAATGGCACATAAAAGCAGGATGCGGCTAAACGAAGTACTAAATGTAACAATATCGTGTGCTGTAGTTAGGTAAAGCAATGTTCTGAAACAAATAATTTAAATTCTTTGCTTACTCAAGGTAGGATCAACATAAGTATCATGCGTGGACACACACGCACATATGATGAACATTTAGGGAGATAACAGTAGCATAAATTTTGGTAAAGCACTGTGCTTTGGAAATTCCTTAGAACCAAGAAAGATTAAATTTTTTAAATACTTTTCTGTAGTAACGTATGGCACGTTATTGCAGTGTGAACTGTTCCAGGTGAGTAGAAAGGTTTTTTTTTTTGTAATTTGTATGTCATTGTGAAACGCATGTTTGAACACTCAGTCAAATAAAATATGTTTTTCGAGTTCAGTGGTTTCTTCTGTAATTCCTAATATTTTTTTCGTAGTGAACACAACACTGTCAGAAAAAACGTAAATACTCGTGCCCCAGCCTACAAATCGGTGATGAAATTAAAGTGTGTGTGTAGATATTTTAGTCGTTGTACATCAGTTCGAGCAGTATTCAAACTGGAGGGACGGGGTTCCTGAAGATACCTAAAGCATTTTCCCGATTATTACACAATACCAAATATTGTTGTTCTGCAAAGGCATGAGCTAATAATTTACAGCCACACATGACGAAGAAATTAAACATACGATCTCTGTAGAGGTAATATTTCTGTCATTATCACTGTTCCAAATGCTGCTAAAGAATTGAGAGCGTAAAATGTGTATGATAATAACAATCGCATTGTTCTTCATTTAATGTTTTACTAAATATTTGCTAACATGATCAGTTTTTTCTAACTTGTTTACAACAAGCAGAATATTTACTGCTACTTATTATCACATGTAAACTGCGATCATATGCCGATGAGACTTCCAACCTGGCTGCCCCTAGGCGTATGTCATTCCTCAGAGATGATGGATTAAATGAGGTCCTAAAATGGAAAGTGACGGAATGCAAGTGTAGGCGAAACAGGAGTACACCGAGAAAAGCTGCCTGTCAACGGCAACATCCACCACGTTCTCTACATACGAATAATTCGTTAGTAACCTCGTTGGGAATCGATGCCGGATCACCTTAGTGGGAGGCGAGTGGTCTGGCCAAAACACAGCCGCATACTCTACATGTGAAATTGTTTATATATTAACAGAAACTTTACCGACTAATATGTGAAACAAACAAACTAATTCAATTTGATACCGATTCTGTTGCTTATTATTATTATTATTTTTTTTTTTCACTTTTTTTGTCTGTCTGTATGTAGAATTTACTGTGGAATTTCCCTCATTGTTATTGTCTCATTTTGAATGTTCGCCTGGAAGTGTCGAGTGGCGAATGATATTGCCGCCATATTGCTTGCTATGACTATATTGCAGGCTCGTGCAGCTTCAGCTCGATAAACACGTGGGGGTTCTGCTTTCTTTAAGAACGTAGGGTGTATGATGTTTACCTTCTATCACGTTGATTTGAATTAAACCAAGACTCGTGTTGAACGATGCCGTTTGTCGACGTGTTTTCTCATTTAACTCCCGCCACACTTCCCCTTCCTCACTCTCCCCCCCCCCCCCAAAAAAAATACCAATTTTTCCTCACCCTTATTCCAGCGGTGATCCGTATATCACCCATCAACAACGCTGCAAACTTTGCTGTTAAAGCGCAGACCAAAATATCTACTTTCACTCATTCTAATTTATTTGTTATTATGTGACCAATGAGCGGACTAAGAAGACGTATTGTACGAAGGCGATTGTGAATAAAATAGATCTGAACAAGTTAACTGAAGTCAACAAGTTTTCTGAGATCCAGTAAAAAACCCTTATTGTCAATTTTTGTGTAAAAATTTAGTCAGAAAGATGAACTTAAAATTAACATTTTATGGCACGAAAATGCTGTTCGGTTTACAGCGCAGTAAAATATAACTTTAAAGATATGCATCACTTCGACTAGACATTCGCTCACTTGACTAGCAAAATATTTTATCTAGTATTGATCGAGTTCTCTCGCCGTATTACTTTTTTTCTTTGATTCTGAGAATAAATGTGTGAAAATTGCAGTTCTTGAAGGAATTCTTTCTACCTGACGCTGCAATACAGGAAATTGAACTAAAATAGCAATTATCTAAGCATGTTATGAATACAGAAACATTTGCTTGAATGTTTGTGGCGTAATTTGTACGTTAACGGTCCAGTTGCTACGCATGGATGGTGGTGCAAAATTACTGTCATACCTTACCCAACGGCAATTTTGATATTTTTCTTCTCAGAATTGGCAGAAAAAAAAAGAACTAAATTATTTAAAAAGTGTGCGGTATTGCATCACGGGCGAAGCAAAGTCCCAGACCAAATAGTAATACAGAAGTGAAATGACGTAGCGGCTCATTTGAAATGGCGAAGTTCGTAGCTTTGCCAAGGCCCCGTGTCTGTTTGGTTTCTGCATGTTACGGCAGGTTTCCTATTGGCCTGGCTGCCGGCTGATAAGGTAGCAACCTTACGCGGATTGGCGGTAAGCGTTTCCGCCATGTTGCTGGCCAGCGAAGCCATTTTGCTGGCGTGTGTGACTGAGTTTGCCGTCCTACAACTATTTCACATCTGTACTCCTAGATATTCTGTGCAAAGCGCCGTGAGGGCACAGAATATTTAGGAATACAGAAGTGAAATAGTCGGTAGGCCAACGAATTCGGTCACACACGCCAGCAAAATGGCTTCCCTGGCCAACAAAATGGCGGAAACACCTACTGCCAATCAGCGTGAGGCAGCTGCTCTGATAATCGGCAGCCAGGCCAATAGGAAACCTCTCGTAACATGCAGGAGCCAAACAGATACAGGGCTGACATCAACAGTCTCGGGCAGCCGATGTGCGGTGAAGTTCGACAATACCGAACGAGTCGGCACGTCATTTCGCGTCTGTATTACCATTTAGTCTGTTGTGAGGGCCAGTATTCGCGCTGTGGTAGAGAAGGCAGTGAGTTCAGCAAGACGTGAGCTGCAGCCGCTAAGGACAGACGGCAGTTAACGACGACCAAGCAAGAGACGCCCAGGTTCAAGGCCAAGGGTTGTGAGAGGGAACGCTCGTAAAGACCTCCTCGTATGGACCGCAGCTCCGTAACGAACCGAGCTTTATTATCGGCGGCACGATGACTCCGCCAGCAGAACGCAGTCGCTATCCTGACGTGCCATCACTGTCCCTGCCGCCTCCCGCTTAACTCTAACATATGACGCTTCAGAGTGGTCGTATTATTATATACCCCGACGAGAGCGAGTAGCAGGCTTGAGGTCCTGGTCACAGGCAAGCCTACAAGTTCAAAATAGTTTTTCCAATAAAAATTTTATGCCGTGGTATCTCAAGATTTCGATGAATGCCCACGTCGAACCTACGCAACTCCACTTACCATCTACGCTGTGAAGATTCCCGCAGCTTCCAGCAAAAGGGATGGGGGATGAGAATTTGAGGACTCGCTATCGCCATCTTGGAAGACGTCACAGTGACCATGATGAATTACTTCACGGAGGCCATCTTGGATAATGTCACATCCACCATTTGGTTTTGTATTTTAGTTTTCGTGTCACTTCAGCCGTATTGTGTAGTGTCGTCCAACTTGTTAATTTTTCTACTGTCAATTTTTTTAATTTTTTTGTGTCACGTCAGCCATCTTGTGTAGTATCGGCAACCTTGTTTTCTTTTTCCGTCTGTCGTTTGTTTCATGGGATTTATTCCCCCTTTCTTCTTCGCTCGTCATCTGCTATGGCCAAGTTTGTCCTCCCGCCACAGTAAAGTGAGATCTTATTTAACATTACATTGTCAACGATAATTCAAAAGAAAACATTTTATTGTAGCTTTATGTGACTTTTGTTTCTTGACACACATTGTGCGACAGTATATGAATTAGCTGGAAAGAACTATTAACAGACTCCAGAAGTGCTCACTTTACCGTGTATAGCCTGTACAATCTGAAGTTGGGCCACAGAATATTTAGGCATACAGAAGTGAAACAGCAGGTAGGACAGCGAACTCAGCCACACACGCCAGCAAAATGGCTTCCCTGGCCAGGAAGATGGCGGAGACACCTACCGCCAATCAGCGTAAGGCGGCTACCCTGCTAGCCGGCAGCCAGGCCAATAGGAAACCTGTCGTAACATGCAGGAGCCAAACATACACGGGGCTGATATCAGCAACCACGGGCAGCCAATAAGCGGCCAAGTTCGCCCGTATCAAACGAGCCGCCACGCCATTTCACGTCTGTATTACTATTTAGTCTGTGGTTGGGCCATACTCACTTGCCCCGCACATCTTGTTACCCTGCTCACCTGTTCCATTGTTGGCCTGAGTGCATATCTCTTTCTGGTGGTTGTCTGGCGTAACGGATGAGGAGCGAGCGTCGGTCGCTGTTATATCGGTAACTTTGTGGCTTGTGCAAGGATCTCCATGAAAGTCAGAAAAACAAGGCCCATTAAATAACCCTCTGTATAAGCCTCTTTATCGATATTGGATAACACACCAGCGATTCGAGCGGTTCAATAACAGAAGGGGCAGTGACACTTCTGAAGGACACCCGAGATAGCCCCGCGGAAGATTTTAGGGGTCGCCAGGTGCTCCATGGGCGTCCAGATAACGTTATTAGTGGCCGACGAGGGGCAGGACCGACGCTGTTAGGTGCTTGCACTTCGTCGAGGACCCACGGGCATCCCTGAGATAGTCGATGATCAGCGGATAACGTCAAGTTTCTTTGGAGCCTGATTATCTTTAATTTCCGCGTGGTACCGTAAGATTGATCCGAGATCTTGACTCCAGGGTTAAACCTTCCAGAAGAAAAGAAACAATAGTGACACGTCTATAACCCAGAATACCAGATTACATAGACAACGACGGCGAAGTCTACGAACTTTATCAATACGTATAGACCCATTCACTGCCAGTAGCACATTTTTTTTGGCATTCTTGAAAGATAGCTCGCAACAATCCAGTTGATACTGCGCCGGCTTTGTCGACTGTGGAGGTACCTGAGTGGGCGTTGGTTGTTGGATTGTTGGAGTTGGCCCATGAAAAGCTGTAATGCCTGTGGTAGTTGATGAGGTGACGTGTCATTGAGGGAGCAGTGCAACTATCAACGATGTTTGCGGTTCAACGACCGGCGAGAAGTGTGCGACGGCGGGAGCGCAGAAGGGAGCATACTATAACTAGTCTGAAGGATTGAAGGGAAGGTTAGACTATACTGTAAAATATGAATGTTTTTCTTTAAGGTTAACATCTAGAAAAATGCACTTGAAGTGTTGCATTAACAAGTGATAGAAGTAAGTAGAAAATTTACTTTTGCAGTTAAGATACATCAATTACCATAATTCGTTTGGCTTAAGATATTCATGCTCTTACTGTAAACAGATTATGCATTAAATGCAGAGCGAGAGGTGTTGAATTGAAGGTAAACGTTATTGTGAGTAATTTTGTAAATAAATGTAACGTTTAAATATGGCACTTATATTTAAAAACTTTCGCTAATTTATCTATATTGAACCAAGCCTGAAGACATCCAGGGACGTCCTGTTGCATTATTATTGGGATGTCCTCTTATTTTATTCTTAAAACTAGTTTCTTTAGTATAACGACGTATTAAATATTACGATTGTTCTTTAAGGTGAACCTATTTGAATAATTTCTACTTTTATCAACTATATAAAAGTACAGCTTATGCTAATTGATAGTTTCAGAGACCAGAGTGAGTGAAAAATTTTGGTCAGCTCTTAAAATCGAGGTATTTAGCGTTGGTGATGGGTGACATGAGGTGAGTATGGAGCAGCACTGGAATGAAAAAGTCGGGGGAAACGGGAGATCCC
Source organism: Medauroidea extradentata (assembly GCA_003012365.1). NCBI lineage: Eukaryota > Metazoa > Arthropoda > Insecta > Phasmatodea > Phasmatidae > Medauroidea > Medauroidea extradentata. The sequence goes on along the minus strand of PNEQ01064160.1, from coordinate 31,328 downwards.
CGAGAATACCCGACGACCAACAACATCGTCCGGCAGAGACCATAAATAAAAATTGATAATACAAACATTTCACGAAGAAAATTTGAAACTTAATAACCAATAAGTTTAAAAAACCTTGCAACTAAATCGATCACTTAAAACATTTTATTTTCAAAATATTGTTTGCCGTTAAATACGTCGGGTATCGTTAAGTGAACGAAATAGGTAGTTTTAACTATCAATATTGATTTAAACTAAATTTTGGACTGATACGTAATTTTGTGGACTTGGTCTTGATTAGCTCTACTCTGCTGCAATTAATAACTACATATTTGTCTACTTTCAGGTCCCCTGACTCATTTATTGGTCGACAATAATTTAAAATTACTATTATTTTTAAGGGCTATGCATTTTAAAGTGTGTCATTTTAGTGTTATTTGCAGATTTTTAAACTTAAATACTTAAACGAATCTTGTAAATATCAAATTGAATAAAATTACGCGTATTTTATATGGTTTAAAAAGTATTCAAATACTTCTTGTCATGCAAAAATAGTTGAAATTGGTATATTCGTTTGCGAGCAAAGAAGCCACAGACATGTGCACAGACTCACAGACAGGCAGACATAGTCGTCAAACTATTAATACTTCTCCTTTTTGGTCAGTGGCTAAAAAATTAAACATTACAATAATCATACCAGTGTTTTAATGCGAATATCAACTAATAATTTGCGTCACTTCGTCTACTCTTTGAATGCGACGTGTTGTGGCCTGAATGAAGAGGTGTTTTACGATTGGCAAATTAAGGGTCCAAACATCCTTACGTGTTATAACGCCTGTAGATAAAACACAACTTAACATACCACAATTTATTGAGTATTTCTTAAAATTAAAATATATTTCCACTTATTTTTAAGATTTGCCTGATTCGAAATAAGTGCTCATGTATACTACAGAAGATTTGCTGAAGCGTACTGCTCTCTCATAATAAATAATCAATTACTATAGTACATCAGCATCACATTCAGTCACCAAACTTTACTGTGATGTCAGGGGTAGACATTCCTTCCACTTTACTGTCTCTTAACTTATAAACAGTTCTTATTTTGCCTATTCCTACCCTATAGTTGTGATAAACGTCTTGAATTAAGTATTGTAGAGAACCATTTTGCCTTTTTTTTTTTTTGTCCGACTGACAGACTATCTGGACTTTACATCGGAAACATGCGTATTTAATCTGTAAGAATTACATATATAAAAAATGTCACATGAAAATTCTATAAATGATGATTCAGTTCGTAATGAACCATCGCAAAATTGGTACGTAGCGTCAGAGCAAGTACGTATTTAAATACGTGTTTAAATTATTTTATTAAAAAATATATGAAGACAAAATTATTTATTCAATTTGAAATATCAGAAATTCAATATTCAATGCAGTCCACTTATTTCACAACTTCCCCCTCCCTTTCCCCATCGTTTCTCATTGTACAGTACGAAGGTGCGGTTTGGAACACAGCAATTCGAGCTATTTGCTGTTATACTTAAATATTTCTCACAAATCACGAATTTCTGCCAGTAATGAAATCTGCTTCTAGAGCTCGCCTCTGTTATAGTTACAAGTAATTGTATTTTTCTTCTCGTGATAAAAACTTGATTGCTGCCCCTAGAAATTGCCGCGGCATTCTTAGAAATGTTCAGTTGCACTGCAGGGTGCCTGTTTATGTCCTTGTTAGCTTGGTGTTGTTAGCCATGCACCATTACATCCGCCCCGCTGCAGGCATCCTTACACGGGCGGGATTACTCATGTTCGTATCATTACACTTATTGCCTCTAATGCAATCTCCCTTGACGCGCAGCAGTGCTGGGAATGTGATTCAACTGGGACGCTGTTTATGACTAGAAATTTTCGAGTACAAACCTTATTTCCTTCTATTTTAATGGTTTTTCCACGGTTGAATTACTTTCCATCAATAAAATGTGATTAAATTACAAAATAAGATAAAAATAATTTTATCCTTTTAAATTTAATTATTAATTTTCAAACATTAAATATTGCTTAAGAAAATGTATTTTAACTAAATGTTTCCACTTCATCACATGTTTCATGACGTCACAGCATGAAAACATTTATTTTTATTTTGAAACCTCGTTCGTCAGCGTCTAGTAGGCTACTTGACTGTCTTACTTAAAAGTAATCATAAAACTACGTTTAAACTGTAAAATGGAATTTCACGAAACTTTTAATTTGGTGTACTGGTGCCGTTAACAACTGTTAAGGATAGAGATGAAGGTATATCGCGAAAATGTTTTGTGCCAACATAGCCTTGAAAAAGCTGTAGTTTCTTGTGACACGATGTAGTCTGACAACGTATTTGTCTGCTTACCAACAACAGGCATTAAATATTACAATAGCGGGATTCTTATTGGCCCAGTCAAATAGGGCAACTGCTCCACGTACAAGAGTAAGCCATAAACTAATAAGCTGAACGTGTGTTGAAATCCAGCAACAGTCAAGTTTTCCCAAGATAAACCACCATCTTTAATTATGGAATATACATCAAAATGATAGTAAAGTAAAATTTCGGAAATGTTTGATAAAACTTAAAAGTTTACTCCTGATGTACCCTTATTAATTTTTGTATATTTTGTAGCTTCTTCGTTTCTTTTCCTCACAAAATTATTGGAAGTCATTCCACAGAAATCAAATATGTTGAACAGAGAGAAAATAATTGTTTGCACTTTAACGTTAAGACATGCTACAAAGACTGGTGGATGTGTAAGCGGTGACCTTTCCCGTGCAGAATTGAGTAAGATGGCGCCAACTGCTCACATTTCCACATTCTGATGACGCAGTACCAGAGTCAAGGTGAAGCACAAGGGAATTTCCGTCAGCGTATCAAGTATTACATTTCATCACTGCTTTACGTTTTAATGTTTTCAGTCCTTGTACTTCAGTAATGTTAATGTAATATTTTAACTGCAACTTTGTCGATACCTTTACTGCGAAGGTTCGTAATTCTCGTATTTTGACGGCCTGTCCAGAATGATATTTCAGACCGTTCATAACCCATGCAACAGGTAGTTTACTATCCAATTATCAAACTACTGGGAGGAGTAGGCAAGGGTTTCTCTTGTGTCCAGAGATAGCGCCAAATTTATGTTTGTCTCAAGTAAAAATGTCAATTTAATATTTCTATGTGATGGTCCAGTTGCTGATACGGACACTACGCTTAGTTGTTACTGCAAACTTCATTTCTCTATGCAGCAGTAAGTATAAACTGAATATGTGTGAATTCAGCTCTTGTACATTTTAATACCATCTCTGAAATTATATAGGGTATATAAAAGTAATTCATTTGCAGCTGTTTCGTAGCTTAATAGCCAGTTTAGTAAAACAATGAAAAGGGGTCTTTGCATGATTCGGTTCACATCTTATTAGGCTATCACAAAATAATCAAATTACCAAAATTAGTTCATCTAAGACGTGAATAAGTTAATGCAATAAATCTGGGTGTTTGTTACAGCGCACAGCACGATATTCACAGTATTAGGTAAGCACATAAACAGAGAAGAAACAAGCAAACTTGTATGCTGTCACACCATGTTCCACGATGGATGAAAAGAAGGCTATCGTATGGCACTTATAGCAAAATACTTCCGGACGATTTAATAAGTATTCGTAAATATATGCATACATGTGTGTGTATTTGCGTTCACCATATAAACGTTTGTGTTTCAGCGTCCACACTTTGCGCCAGTTAGGTACTAGATAGAATTGTACACTAAAGAAACAAGAAATTATAATAAATAAATGTTCGGAATGTTAACTTCATTATTTTCATTCCAATTTGAAGTTATGCAAAACAACACCCGTAGGTCGCAGCCAAAGTACATCACGTAAAATGTTTCCTATTTACGAAGGTGAACAGTAACTGCGGATTACTGGCGTTGTTTTGCATAACTTCAACTTAGATTTTAAATTATTATAAGACCATTCAGAACACTTTGTAGCTAGTGATTATGTTAGTCCGCTGACGATGTGGTTCAAATTTCTAAATGCTACTATATTTCGGAAAATCACTCGACTCTAAAGTCAGGAGGTCAGGACGAAATCGCACCCGTTCTATCCTGAATGCAAGTTGTGTGTTTTACCACTTCGCTGTTTCACTCGGTACAAGTAGCTGGATTCAACCAAGGTGGCCTGGTGAAATACTTGCATGCAGTGGTGTCATATCTTCCTTGCTAAGATTCTACACGAAGCTCGTTGGGTAAGACGTGAAGTGTTCGTCTACCCAGGCGGCAAACAGCGTGCCGGGCTTCAGCCAATATATGTCTGTAATAAATATGCGAGGCTTATATCTGCTTAGGAACGGCATTCAAAGATCGCTACACGTATGTATATCCATTTAATCCTCTCAGTCACAGTGTCTTCTAGAGAGGACGTTGCACAGGAAGTGAATTCATGATCTAAGTTGTTCCTAAAAGTTATTCGGCATCCTCTTCAAAAACGTCGCATTTATATGATATATGAAATTTATCGGTGAAACCACTAATTGGTTGTTAGTAAATATCTAGTGACAGAAACATTATGCGCAGGAACTATTTCACATTGGTTCTTGAGTATGATTATGCACGATAGTGTTTAAAATACACTTCAGTAACAAACTGAGTTTATTGGAGCATATTGTGAGTGAAAGGGTTAATGTTCTACAATACTCTCTGAAGATTGTTGTCTACCTCCAAGATATTGCGAGAATAGACCTTTTTGCGCTCCATTTAGTGTAGATTCTTTAAAAACGTTTGGACTTGTACAACAAATCTTTGTAGTTAAAGTTACGTTATACCTTATACAATTATAGGGTCACAGTTGAATGCCTCATATAGCCGATACATCGACGAGAAGACTACACGCTAGTTCAGTGACGTGCCCCTAGGGGCCAGAGTAAGGCATTATGTGTGTGCTGTGTCGTCCTTACCGCGTCTGCACTTCAAGTCTCGAACACGCAAAAATAAAGTTGACCCAGCTGCGAGGTTGGCAGAAACAGGATGGGAATTGTCATTGGCCAGCATCCACCCGGAGTGACTCCGGAAAACAATCATTGAAAGAAACGTTTTGTAGGTATCTTACTCCTGTTGAAATATAAACAGTAGTCTAGTTAGTTTTCAGTACTACCCGGACTCATCCTACAACAATCCCTTCTGTAGAAGTAACAAAACGTTCTGTAAGAGAAAATCTCTCTTTGCTTCTTCTACAGAATAGATTGTTACTTATACAGAGCAGAAGTTTGCAGGAACAACACAGATAGTAGTGACAAACAAACTGGATTCTTGCCCCTACTTTAACATAATTATGGTACGTACAACACTTGATATTTCTGTTCATGTAAAACCGTAATCAGGATGTTCTAATCGGAAATCGAATACGGGGATATAATGGCTCCACAGCGCCTCGTTGCTAGGCTAGTAAGGGATGTTTACGACTCTGGTGAGTCACGACAATGTCTGGGGACTGTCACGTCCGGGGGTGTGCGCGAGTGACTAAGTCCTGGGTACCACCCACCGCCCGCTGTTACGTAAAGCTAGAAGCACCCCCGCGCTACGTGGAACAGTACCGCGAGTACCTTGTCCTCGGGAAATGCCAAGGAGGACGACTTCGCCCACCGTGGTGTACGAGTCCCGCTGCTATCCGCCTGGCCTCGCCTCTCCACCCTTCCCCCCTCAACCTAGCACCTACACTCCTATTACTCTCAAGACAACCTTTAAAAACTGATTATCCCAGCCCGTTAGTGAATAGAAACATTGTGTTGGCAGCAAACTACAGAAATATCACCCACGTCTTCACGCCGTATTCACAACACCAATATTTTATTCCTAAGTTCATGCAGTGGTTTAAATGCCCAGCCTTTTCTACTTCAGTCGCAAACTGAAGTAAAAATTTATAAAACAGTAACATTTTTGGGTATGTACTAATGCCACAATAATACTCTCTACGCCAATGAAAAGTAAAAAGGGCTTTGTAAATGTATGTTGTCATCTACGTCTGTAACCAATAAATAGCTGCTTTTATTTTCAATGTGAAGGGTGTTGGAAAATTGATTGCACAACACTTCAGCTGAACTCTGATGGGTGTAAATACGTAATACGTAGAGACCTGAAAAATTCGCGTTTTCATTAGGCCACAAGCTAGGATTCAAACTACTGTACATTTATTTCACTTTCACAATTGCCTCTTGACTCAATTTGACACCTCTGTGGTGGCGCACAGCCAATAATAACGAGGCAACTAAGTGCAAGCCCAATGATGTGGTTTCATTGTGTCAGATAGCATCCTATGAACAGCTGATGTCTGCTTGAATACACAGATATTCTTGGAAGCTAGCCTACATGTCAGTGAACCCGCGAATTTTTCTCGTCTCTATAGTGATGCGTTGCAAAGTTGGTAGAGTTATACCACCATACATTGTGGTTCTGAGTGTGAATTCCTAGTTGTTAGTTCAAGCCATTATAAGACGTAAGTTAATAATACATCGACTACGAATCTTAAGGCATAAAGATGTCATGTGCCATACCATTACAGTTTTTATAACTATACAGGATCATTCGGTACAGAGTGTTTTAATTTTTCGGGGTGATAGCTTATGGAAAAGTAAGTAGATAAAGTGGTTTAAATTTTTCCCGTTAAGTAAATGAAAGTGGGAGTGATACTACCCAGACAATCGAATTCAAAAAATAATTTTTTAAAGTACAATATTTAAAAAACTACTTTGTCTTTCATAGTTTTGAGACTATTCAAAGTGTTGCTGCTTAGAGTCAAGTGAAATTTATTTTAAAGATACGTACAAAAATTACATTTATAATCGATTTTCAGGGTATCATTACTCCCATTATAATTCATTTTATAGAAAATGAAAAAAATAAATGCTCTTAATTTTTCGTAAACTATCGACACGCAAAATTAACACAATCCATCCTTTATCAATTTTTACTGTTAGAAAAATTAGACAATAAGCCAACACACAAATATATTTCGATTAAATGTTTTACATTTATATGAATTGAATATAGCTTTATTTGTGTAATCTTAATGTAATGGTCAAATATGTAAGTTTAACATACGCAAATAAAATAAGATGCCGTACTTAGATTTTCCTCTGTTTTGCCAGGTCAACGAGGATGCGTGGTGAATTTAACAAGATTGCATTGTAACAGTAATCATACCACATTTTTAAAGAAAATTTTCTGGCATTGACAAGGTGAAATAATATAAGTCACCGGACAAATTATACAGTTTCGTTCTTGTTTTTTTCTGTATGTGAAACTTCTTAATACATTTGGGGCAGTGTAATAATGCATAAGTACAACACACAATATTACAAACACAAATGTTGATGTATGCGTACCATTATCTACAACGTAATTAAAGTTTATGAAATGATACACAATTAACCCAATATACTTCAATACATTTGAAAACGAAACATAACCTCTTACAGTTTTGGTGCACTCACACAGGCTACCGCAAAGGATAACACTGTTTCACACGTTAAAAACCGTACCACTGCTAAACACAAGACACTTGACATACAGTATTTCCGAGCAACCGTGGCATTTTACGACTTTTATCGAGTTAAATTATATCGCAATGTTGAGTGTAGTTACGTAACATGTTAAGGTTGTTCAAGTGGGGAAAAAACATAATTTTATACTTGTATGAAATAGTGTTAGTTTTGTACACATTACTTGAGAGTACACATACTTCTAACGGAAAAAAATTAGCTCATATAGTTTTCCCGTAATGGCACTTCAAAGTCAAAATTTGCGTGTTTTTACTTCATACAAAACTTGGAAACCAGATAACATAATGAAATGAAAAAAATCACATCAAAACCACATGTCCTTGTCTATGGCTTGTAGCATTTAAAACCCGTTACAAAAATATTTATGTGAAATAAAAAATTTCAAAATTTGAAATTTTTTTGGTACTTTTAGAAATTTATTTTAAACACAAAAATATTTTATAATGGGTTTGTATATGCTTCAAGCCGTCGACGGCGACGTGTAGTTTTGATGAGATTTTTTCCATTTCATTATATTTACT
>PNEQ01064160.1:0-23149 GCA_003012365.1 Medauroidea extradentata | reverse complement strand
CGTCTACAAAACGAACACTATTTTATACAAATATAAAATGATGAATTTTTCCCCACTTGAACGCCCTTAAGGCGGCCGCGTACCCACGCTTCGAACGTTGCAGTATGTTCGTAAACAGGTTTTTCTGGAAAAATATGCCATGTGTGCCCATTGTGCCAAAGTACGAAAATATAACAAACTTCAGACAAGGTCGGAACCTAACTGTTAAGATGCCACGCTAATTAAAAACACTGTTTCTAAGCCCTCCATCATGGCTAAAAACGGCCTTTTCAGACTTCCGTACTTCAAAATGTACTAACAGGATGTATGAGAAACTCAGATTGCGACCTGCGCTGAACTTAGTTGCAGACTTTCCACCAATAAAATTATATGGTCACCGCTTTATGTCCCATAGCAAAAACCGTTCAGCGGGAAACTTGCACGCTAGTTCAGCGCTTGGTTCGTTGAGGAGACGCGGCATTTGATGCGCGCTTCAAGGTCGACCTTATTGCTCCGTCGCTTTTGAGCCTCTCACGCGTGGGTAGGCGGCGCCGTTAAGAGTGTGTTTAGATGTATAGGTAATATATGCGTGTGTGATTGTATCATGCCATATTACTAGAGCCACGATTTTATCGCGAAAAGATTTTTGCAGCATTTTGTTTCAGTGTCTCGCGTCACACGACTATTGCCAGCATGTTTTTGCTCAGATACGTCCCTCATTTGACTGCATCAATGACAATGAGGCTATTGTGACGTAATGCGTCTGTGATTTATCAGTATAACCTCAAGGCAAGTGACAGTTAAAACGTCCCATCACTGACCACGAAACAGAGTTGCGGGTGTGAACTGCAACCCACGAGCCGCCACTGGTTAAATTGAGGATGCCGCATCGCCTCAACAAGCCAAGCGCTGAACTAGCGTTCAAGTTCCCGCCGAACCGTTTCTACAGGATGTCTAGATATGAACAGATCATAAATACAGACACTGGAAATATGCGGAAAAAGTTAAGTGTTTGCTAGTCTTCAACGTGCTGTATGTAACACTAAAGGTAGAGACGAGAAAAATTCGCGGGTTCACTGACATGTAGGCTAGCTTCCAAGAATATCTGTGTATTCAAGCAGACATCAGCTGTTCATAGGATGCTATCTGACACAATGAAACCACATCATTGGGCTTGCACTTAGTTGCCTCGTTATTATTGGCTGTGCGCCACCACAGAGGTGTCAAATTGAGTCAAGAGGCAATTGTGAAAGTGAAATAAATGTACAGTAGTTTGAATCCTAGCTTGTGGCCTAATGAAAACGCGAATTTTTCAGGTCTCTAACTAAAGGGTTTGTCTCGATATTGAATGTCGTTTGTTCGAACCCTCTGCAACGTAACTTCCTTTCTTAATATGGCAATAAAACACATTATCAGAAAGTTTCCATTTTATTTTTTGTAATGTAGGTACTGTACATATCTCAAGTTTGGTTCTACACAGTTTTGAAAATCAAATCAGGTAGGTAACGCTCCCCATCATATATTCGCTGAGTAATCGATTTCTGGCGTTTCTCATGACACTTACCAGCATTGCAGTGGGTAAGTTGGCCTTAAGGACGTGTCGGGTCCTTGGACGGTTGACATAAACGCGGGATATCAAATCACAAAAATAAATCACAGGGGGCCAAATCGGGGGAGCGGGCTGGCCTCTTCAAATCACCATTTATTGAGATGAGGCGCTCTGGGAAGTGTTCCCTCAAACAGCCATCAATGCCCCTGAAGAGTGAGCCGTTGCTTCGTTTTGTTGGAACCAAATTTTCTTTAAGTCCAATTTATCAAGTTGCGGGGAAAAAATTTCCTCCAACATGTTCACGTACGCTCCTCGCTGTTCTAAGGCGTGATGGCGATTTGCAGCGGTGTGGAGCAAAACTTTACACCCACGCCTTTCGAATGAGACCATTCCCGCCTCACTAAGACGTCTACAGCCTGAATGTCACGCATTTCAAAACAGAACGTTATGTTGCCGCAGGTATTATGGGACATTAAGTGGTGACCGTATTATTTTATTGGTGGAAAGTCTGTAGCGAAGTTCAGTGCATATCTATACCTGAGTTTCACACATGCATTCAGTTCATACATCTTGAAGTACGGCAGTTTGAAAAGGCTGTTTTAATGAACATGGTGTCTGTAAGGGCACGGTAAATAGCAATTTTCATCGTCGTATTTTTATTTTAATGATTGTGTCAGATTTTTTCTTCTTATTTTAGACATAAATTTTGACTGAATTCGGTCTTATAAAATATTTTTACTTCTGTTAGTTTATGCGTGATGGCTCGTAAATGTTAAAATTTGTATTTCACGTGTTTATGTACGACACTTAAACTTTTAAATGAAAATACTGAAATTAAAAGTAAAAATAAATCAATCAATCGAAATTCTTTTCAAAAATACAACATTTATTTATTTTGTGGTTTTTAATAGAAAACGTTGTAGCCTACAACGTCGTTATTCACTGTGAATTTTTTTCATTATGGTATGTCTGTTGCGGTTTTAGTGTCGTACATAAACCCGTAACATGTAACTTTTGATATTTACGACTCATTACTGGAGATGATGGTTTATCGCGGGAAAACTTGACTGCTGGGTTTCAACGTACGTTCAGCTTACCAGAAGATTACTGGCTTTCGCTTGTACGTGGAGCTGTTACCCTATTTGACTGAGCCAATAAGAATCCCCCTATTATAATATTTGATGGCTGTTATAGGTGTGCATACCGCTACGTTTTGTCAGCCAAACATCACCCAATCATATATGTTGCAATTATGTTGGCACAAAACATTTTACGATACACCATCATCTCTATCTATTACACATAAAAATATATAAGGTATAAAAATTTCATAAGAGCAAAATTTAGTTACAATTTATGTCTAAAATTAAGAAAAAAATATCTAGTACAAATATGAAAATAAAAATATGACGATGACATGTGCTGTAGACCGTGCCCTTAACAATGAGATTTCGACCGCGTCAGAAGTGTGTTTTCTTTTCGTACTTTGGCATAGTGGGAACACGTAAAGAAACTGGTTTACAAACACACTGCGATGCATTTGAAGCCCGAGGTAGGCGACTCTCTTAAGCACATACCCGGAAAAAAAATCAATCATTTTCAAGAACTGACGTAGTAACTGAATGATTGTACCGAAGATGCTAAGATGCCGAATGCTGGGTGCCTACCAAGTCGAAAGGCGTGATGACGAGCCTCTGTATGGAGCTCAGGTTGCATAAGTGCGGGAGTCTTGCTCTAGCAACACGGAGTACTGAGGTCACTGGCAGGAAACTCTACTGCCTCATCTCTCTGTGAGGACGCTGAACTAGCAGGAAGTCGTGCAGAGCGCAGCATGGCACTTAAGTCCCTCAGTTCGTACACTAACAACTATGCTATAAACATACAGGTGTGCTCTACGTCCACGGTTTGCCTCAAACTTTATAACAAACTCATTCTGCATATTTTATTTATCCTGGAACATTTATTTTTTCGTATTTAAACAAGTTCGAGTGCTTAGCTCAGTGGCTAGAGCTCCTGCCTGTTGGGCCAAGGGTTCTGGGTTCGATTCCCAGCTGGGGAGAGGAAATTTAATGCTACCACCCATGGTTCAGGATTGAGTGTGGTGTTTGTCGCTACGCTCCCATCTCTGCGGAAGGCAATGACGAACTAATGCAGTATCATCCCTTCCTAATAGCTTCAGGTGTCCCCTCTGAGCTCGTCAACTTCTGAATAAATGCAAGTGGCGCAGATTAAATAAAAAGTTGGTACGTTACAGCGGATACTGAAGTTTACAAGCTGTTACTATTGAGCGAATACTCTCTTGGAAGAATTATATGACAATATTTTCAGCTGTCATGGAATGTGACTCAGGATCAGGATATTGTCGACCGTCACAGGGTATAATGTGCAGTACCGTGCCAGTTATGCTACAACATATTCTAGTGGTAGTTTGAACTTCCCACAGATAGTAAAAAATGTCGATTTGTATATTAAAATGTAATATACACCGATAGTGTGACGGAATGTTTCATACAACAGATAGACCGGCAATGCATTGGCGCAAACTTGCAAAACTATGACGACGTAAGATATTCACCGGCGAGAATAAATTTGAACATTTATTCTATTATGCTACACCGTCCTGCTGGAAGAAGAAAGATTTAACATGTAGCCAACATGTAGGTATGTGTGTATATTTTTTAGTAACGATTCGTTTTTATTGTCAAAAATATTTGCCCCTACTGTATTTAAAAAAAATGTTATACAAGCTTTATTTCATCACTGTAACCAATAAACGGAAAACTGGTAATGCTTAGTACGGAATTATAGAGACAAAATGAGACACTGTTGATTAGCTACATGCTTTATTCTCACATAGACAAAAGGCTGAAATATTAAGTTAGAAAGTCGATACTGAGCGACTCCTTGTCCGTATGTGCTAGCTTGAAGTAACTAGACTACGAAGATTAAACGTTTGATCATATCCAAAGAGCTGTGACCTTCATTAAAAACTTTCACAATTGGTAACCATGATACAGCACACAGTTTTTATCAGTATTACGTGGTTGAAAATAATACCAGAATTTCTATTAGCATTAGTAATATTTTAATTATACGGTAAAACCTTGGACGTGTATTCTGGAGGCCGTAAGATCGATCTCTCGTTCTTGCCATCCTGATTTCGATCAAATCCATAGTTTCCCGAAATCTCTCCATATGAATACTGGGATAGTACCTGTACAAAGGCCGTGGCCAATTTCTCTTCCAGCCCCTGTCCTTGAGCAAAGTTACGTCACCGTCTATAATAACTTCGCTGTCAACGTGACGCAGATCTTTCTTCACTTTACTGTATCACCTGTATTTGATATTTCCATATACCTAAAGTAAACTGATAATATTCCGGCGTTTATTCTAGTAACTTGTCATGTTGAACTGAACACACCATTGTACCTTCGGATTCTACGGATTCCATTGAGAGGAAACCAATTTTAAACTGTCACATTATGAATATGTACTGTACCGTTAATTGGGTATATTTAGGGCAGTGGGAATATCTTGCCATATTTCACAAGAATTGTTATTGTGCGTATTGCAAATGTAAATAAATAACTTAAAATTTGATATGAATTCTATGTTGCTAATATATAATGTAGCCTATACATGTCTTTATTGCTATTATAGATGCTGTGTCCAAAAGGCCACACTCACCAAATGGTCAAATTCGCCTCCCACCAAGGTGATCAGGGTTCGATTCCCGACGGGGTTGGTCCCCGGATTTTCGCATGTGTAAATCGTGTCGGACGGTGCCGCTGGTCGGCGGGTTTTTCTCGGGGGCCTCCCATTTTCCCCTCCTTCTCATTCCGTCATTGCTCCATGCTCATATCATGTCACCCTGACCAGTGCTAACAAGACTTCGATATTGAGCGCTGATCAATATATTTTACACCACTGTCCCAGGTATACCCAGTTGACGATACGGTGTGCTACTACAAAAACAGATGCCGTACTGCATCCGATTATGACTCAGCATAAAGTTTTATTGTTTGTATTTCTGTGTGGAAGTGGTTTTTAAAACGCTGTTTTTTATAAATTCGCACTTGAAAATATTCAGAATTTACTTGGGGAAGAGGACGAGAGCAATAAGTCAGAATTTCGACGGGAACCATACGTAGTGTTATTCGTCAGGAAACTTGTTGTGGAAATACTAAAATATACTATTAACCTGGTATATTAGTATTTATGAGCGTTTGCATTACTTACAATGGATTTAACTACGTTATCTATGATTATGATGATGTTGATTATGATGATAATGATGATGTGTGTTGTGCCTCAAGGGAGGTTTAGAACCACGGATGGCGCCGGGTGATGGAAACCACGACGTCCTCAGAGACCGACTAGACGAGGTGATTCTATGGTGGTTCACCACTGCCTTCCGCAGTATGGAGATGGGGACAACACAACACCCAGTCCTAAACCCACAGAGACCGAGAATCGAACCCGGGACACTTCGCCTTAAAAGCCAGGAGCTTTATACTCTGAGCCAAGCGGATTACGTTACCTAAATAACAGATACATCTTCACTTTTATTGAACCTGCCGATATTTTATCTGTTACGTCGGTGAACGAAATGTCAGCCCTGTTACGTATTGTATACGTGACGTAGTTGCTAACAAGTATAAAAGCAAAATTAGCGTTTGTCTCCTTTATTGTCATTCTTCATAGAACTTCAAGGCGTTCGAGTGCCAAAACTCTGTTCTACGTTTTGAGAATATTGTATGGTTTCATGTCATAACATCAATAGTAGAATGGAAAAATTACCACACCACTCAAAAATTTCCTAAACTATGTTTCCTTACAAAAATATAAAAATTACGCAACATTTATAAAGTTATTTTATTACAAAATTTAACTTCAGCTGAAGAACTTCTTCAAGTTACAGCAAAGTTATGAAGAAATTATCTTCACATTTACACTATTTGCTCATCTCCGGTGAAGTTGTAACTACTGGTTGTCCTGATTTTTAGTTGTTTCAAACAATTTAAATAGAAATATGGACGAACCATATTACTAGTACCTGGCAGAAAGGTTTACATGCCAATAATGATGTCAAGAATAAAATACTTTATAATAGTCTCAATGTTGAGTTTGAATTGAATTAACACATAATTTTGAGTTTAAACAATTCAATTATTGTTTATTTAAGTAATTTACCACTAAGCTCAAACCTATTCGTGGCTGTCAATTTAAAGCGTAGCATAAATAAATGTGATACACTGAAAACCTAGAAAATAATTTTTTTCCCTTCATGAGACATAATTAATGTATTCAAATATGTTTTCTTATTTATTAACACTCAAGGTGAGCGTGCACGCGACCTCAGTGGCTAAGGTCACATATCGTGACCTCCACATACGAGTTCCCAAGTCCCACGTTGGGCTTAGGCAAGCTGCCAGTATTTGTGATGTTATAATGAGTAAGACTTGTATAAGATTATTTTTAACATGCAAAACGCTTATGGTGTAAGCCAAAATTAATAAAATTAGTGTATTATTAAATGAGATGAATCCTTTTCACTGGCATGTTATGACTCGAGGAGATTCAATATAAAACTTTAAAAGTAAAGCATGGTAGAATAGTAAATGTCTACAAAGAGGCCGTTTTAATAGATTTATCCAAAGTTATTAAGTGTAACCCTCATGCCTCGATAATACGAAATCATAATGTAAAACTATGTTTAATTTGAGCAAACATTCGATTTAACTGTATGTGCCTATGAACGTGAGTTTGTAAGCATACTGAACTCTTTTCCGCCATTAATATATATGTAGCGTTTATTCGTTATGGAATATTCCCATGACGTAATCTTTGAATGATTGTTGCATGGGGCTGTGTGTTATAAACTGACGTGTTTTTCTGGATGTACGCGACTGGTAACAAATGTTGCTAAGTCGAAGAAAACCATGGGTTTCTGCCACTCGGCAACAATAACTACCAATGGCATGCATCCAGAAAACATCAGTTTACAATATCCCCATAATGCTCCATGTTGCGAGAGAAACCTAAGCTAGACTATATTTAAGATATTATTTCATTGCTTCTTTAAATGTTCTGATCTTATTATTTTAATCCAATTGGTTTGAAAACAGAACCCAAAAGTACACACTAAGAAAAACTAATCCCTGCTTGGTCAATAACTTATTTTTCACTGTGCATTTCTTTAAAACTGAATTAGTAGCGTATTACAGAAGTTGAATTAAACGAGTGTAGCGATACGAATTTTATTGCAAGATAATTATGTTTCCAGTACGTTACAATCATAAGCACAATTCTTTATAACGACATATCAGCTTATATCGTTATTTTACATTTTTGGGGAAGTGTGCATAAATGAAAGCCAGACACAGACCTAACACGAAAAACAGAAGCCTTGACATATACAAAATTGGTATTCATGGATATAATACAGAGAGTGTAGGTACAGTGGAACCCCTGAATTACACCCTCTGATTATACACTTATCCTGCCATTTGGTCCCATTTAATGATTTTACATAATAACCTTCCCTCAGATTACACTTTCCTACATTTTACACCATTTTTACTGGTCCCTTGAGAAGTGTAATTCAGGGGTTCCGCTGTATTTGGTTATCACTTAACAGCCAGGTCTTGAGGACTAGTGAGGCTGATGTGTGGTGTGTACGAAGCAGACGTATAATGCAAAGTTGGGGGAAGTGGGACTACCACGAGAAAACACACCGGTCAACGCCAACGTCTGCCTCGTTTATCCCATGCGAAAGTCGGGGGACCGGTCTCACCAAGAATCGAATTCGGATAGCCGAGGTAGGTCGCAAGTGTACTTTAAATTCTCCTTTTTTTTTTTTTTTGCCGCGACAGTTCTATTGTGATAAAGAACAATTTTTTTTGGATCTGAACCACTGGAGAATAACTTTCCCGCAAAAACTTTTTTTTTAATTTACAGTAATAATAACAACTGTAATGTTGCCATTAAATTAGTTCAGTAGTAATCTTCATGTTATGAAATGTATACCTTTTAAGACATTCTTAATATTTAAAAAAAAAAATATCTTTGTTACGAAGGAAACGTTTCAAAGATAAAATTTAGTAACACCATAATATTTTACTGAAGTTTCTCTGAGCTGATAGGCGGGATTTCTTTACCTCGAGCTAAACAACTTGACCGCTGCCCCACGACGGTCTTCTTTGTGCGTATGTAAACGTTTTCTAAAGTTATGCTTACTTCCCGTGATAATTTAGCTTATTTGGTTTAAGCTACAGAACCTGCAATAAACAAATACTTTTACATGTGTTGTATTTATGTGTGTGTAAAAAAAAGGCAGTACAATAGTAAATTAAACACTGTTGTACGAATTATCTTAGCTTGGTGTGTAATTTTTTAGCTCTTCCTATTGAAATAACAGCACGCACTTGAAGAGAGCAATTTTCTTTTATTGTAATTAGATATTCGTTGTTTTGAGTTCCTGTAACAAATGAAACATCAGACTACTTTGTCTTTGGAACACTATTTACACTAACGAATTCCTATGATTGCACCACCGAATGTCTTTCGTGGAATAGAAACATCAGAAGAATGCGTGGGTGACAGACCTGTTGTGTGTGCGTGCGTTTCGAGGAGTAGTTTCCCGCAGGTGTAGGTAGGAGAAGGGAATCCTTCTTGGGAAATACGCGCCGAGTTATGCGGTACGAAGAACCATTTCTCTTTCACTGGCATTTAGAGAACCACTATCTCACTTGTCATCTTCAAGGTTTTTGTTTTAACGGCTACGAAACACTAATGATGCATTGCGGGAAGGACGCGAATTAAATTATTTTCAAAAATGAATGTCCTAATTATGACAATTCATGCTGTAGGAGTTAGTAAAAATACGGCGTCTCGCTGATATTCACTTACGCTAGGTAAAACTCATATTCGAATATAGAAAACAGATTATTGCACAAATTTCCTTAGAGAATGAGGTAAAATAACCTACGGGCCACCTACACAGTAAATATCAGGGCCGTAACCCACGAGATTTTTGATCAGCTTGTCACTAGTAGTACTATTTTGAAAAGTGCCCAAATTACGAATTATGTAACGGTAAAAAACCATAAACAAACTCAGCAATAGTCGGAGCCGGTAACTTATGAAAACATAATTTAAAACGTATTCTTAACACTCACCATCTTAAAACGTATATAAAATTATACGAGATAGGATCTTATATTGTGGAGACTTCAATGCGCAAATACCTCAGTTACCCTGCTGCACAGAGACTTTAATGCGCGGTATAACCACGAATAAGCTGTCAACTCTGAAAGTGTTTTCCTAAATTAACGACGTACGAGAGAAAGCAAAGTGTAAAGTGCAGTCTTTTTCTCCTATTAGAATCAAACGTCTCAAATTAGTCTCCTTTTTGTGATTTATTCTTGCAATTACAAATTAAATTAGCATTTATGTTAAGGACCTGTATCAGGCGTCATTTTTGATTATTTAATTTTTCGCTTCTTTTAAATTCTGAGAAGAAAATGTGAAATTTACTGTCACAGCTTGAATTTTGCTAATCTTGCGTTACTGAACAAATATAGCATTTGAACTTTTTACGTATGTTCAGGTCGCAATCAGTGAAATATATGTTTTTATATTTTTATAATTAATACCTCAAGTTAGTAGCTCAGCGCCTACAAACTTATCTTTGTGCTTTGTCTTCTCAAGTATATGAAGCGAAATTGAACGAATATTAGGGAGGGAGGGGAGGAGAAAAACCAATTATTGCCATATTTTGTAGGACGATCGTCACTCTGCCTTCAATTATTATGCACTGCCAATTTAAAAGTGTAGTAATAAACCGATGCTCATTACTCAATCTAGGATTCGTTTTTATTTGAGCATTAAAATCACACGACAAAATTATCCGTACGTTGTCACAACTATGTATATCAAACAAACAATATTCTTAAAGAAATTGTTTCGGAAACGGTATAAAAGAACGTGTCCATAATTTTATGTGAAATATTATTTTTAAAATTATTTATTTCATATGGCAGTGTTTTTTTTTTTCAGAAATTTCTTAGGGTTTTCTTGTTTCATTAAGTTATCTTAAACATCATTCTATTGAAGAATAACTAATTTAACATTAAATTTCAATTTAATCTCCGTGACTACAAGTCTGAAGAAAAGAAGAAGCTGAAATATCACAAATTTAAATATTAGATTCAACGTTGTAACAGTGAAGTGACTAATTTCCCAACGTCAGTATACCAACATGACTAGAACATGTAAACGAGTAAAGTTAATTAAACTACAGGTAACGAATATAACAGCATATATTATGGAGGAGTTTTGTGGGAGATACTCTCTGTCGCAGATGAGATGGACGCTAAATTAATGTCTGTTAGATTGTACAAAAATAAATATTACATAGCTTAAACTTTTTACTGAAGAACGAAGACTTTATAAATTTATTCGCAAGAATAAAAATCACTTTTACAATCAGGGAAGCTCTGTAATATATAATATACCACATATTTTGTTCACTTAGCAACATCAGTGCAACTAGCGATGAAAATTTTCACTTAACCTATAATTGAATGGTTCACACAAGCGACGTTGTAAGCAACAAATTGCAACAGTTATAGTCGGTCAAATACATTTCTTCTAGTAGCAATTTTGTACTAGGCCTACTAATCATTTAATTTACGTGTGCACAGTAGTTCCAACTGTTATAACAAGCAATAAAGAGGTATTCCACGCATGCAGAGGGACAGACACAATGTTTTCCAAACGTTGACTCATTTTTACTAATAATGTTGGGTACAACGTTGTTCTCAAAGTAATTGAATTAGGGACCAGCAAAATGTGCGCTATTGTGGCTGACAGACTCTACTTCTCTACCCGGTACATATCACAATAGAAATATGTGGTTGTATTGGCCACGAGCCTCTATGTGATATGACACGTGTGCTTTACATATGGTTGGTCATCCTGACGTGGAACTTATAAGATAGAAACGTTCTCCGCGGCAGCGCACGACATTGTCGGTCTTCGTGAGACGTCCAACAAGCATACAATCGTCTGTAGCCTTATCTACTGATAGAAAATATCGTGAATTTTGCATGTCTATATGTGTAATGAATGTTGTTAAAGCGAAGACAAAAGACAGCAATGTTAGTAGGAAGGTAAATCAGTAGGGACTGTGGCCAGAGGTATACTGACAGGCTAGTGATAGAAGTGGAGGGCTGGCAGAGAGGATGGGATGGTGTTGACCCCGGAGAGCGGCTCAACAACCTTGCGGCCCCCGCGTGCCGTAGGCGCCGCCCCTCGCCATACGCGCCTCCCACCGCCACAACGGACCCGCAGCCTTGCGAAAGTTCGCGTCGCCGCTGCCCACGAGTCCGTCAGGGGTGTCGCAGCACCCGCCCGGCCTAGCCGACAAGTTTACCTCACCCCTTCAATTATAATACAATGGCTTTATTCATGTGCCGTAACTCAGTCTAGGATTCGTTCTTACTCCATCGTTAAAATCACTCGCCCTAAATTATTTGTATGTTTTCACAACCACTTATTTCAGACACTGTTATAGAAAGATTGTGTTGGAAAGGATAAAAACACTAATTAAACGTTCATAATTTTTGTGAAATACTAATTTTAAAATTACTTTTCAGGAATGATTTTAAAATTTAAAGAAAAAAAAATGTTAACAAAATTTTTATATGGTAGTAGACTTCCAGAAATGTCTTCTGTAATTTTTTTGCTTGAATATGGTAACTTCAGTTTGGTTCCTGTAAACAGTAAAGTAATTAATTTTAACTACAAATTTCCTTTTAACGTTCTTTTAAATTTTCAACACTTTTTTTCCGCAGCTGTGATTATTTTAGGGACGGTAACTGGGCTTTACGTCTCGTAGACAACGAGGTCATTCCAGACTACACTATTCTTGAAAGACTGCCAAGAACTAGCAGAAGAATTGGCCGTGGCCGTTGTTAAATAACCATCTCATATCAGCGTTTCCAGCAAACCGTAGGCAACATAAATCAGAGTAGAAGGAGCCGTGATTCGAACCTGGGACCTCTGTAATGCAAGTCCAACTGGTTGTCGCTGCGCCACTTCACTCGGTTTTAGGGTTTAGGGGGGGGGGGTACGATCTTATGCGCTGATCTCAAATAAGGTCATAACATTTATACACTACTAAGTTGGCGTAGCTGTGTTGTCTTCGCAAATGTACACGAGAAAGTGACTATTTGGTGCAAACAAAACCGTGTAGATTAGTAAATTCGACTACTATCCACAAAATTATTAATTCAGTCAGATTACAAAAAGTTTCGGAATACTAACAATAAATGGTAGGCAGACTCAAGGTTTCGTTAGGGACTCGAACATGGAACACTCGTGTTCCTGAACCCTGTGTGTCTACCTGATGACGGGAATAGATTCCAGTTCCCGAAACGTCGTAACACTGTCTGTCTGGAAAACTACTGTCTTTTCTGTATATGTCTGTTATCTGTTGCGTTTTGTCTCGTCCATTTGTTGTGCCTTTCTGTTATTTTTCTGTTTGTGTCTGATATCTGCTGTGGTTTTTGTTTCATCTCATCGTTGTGTCGCATGTTACTTGGCTTTTTATTTTATTTGTTATTTCTTTCATTTATTATCTGTTTGTTCTATGTTTCTATTTGACCCGATTCCATTTTGGAATTTCTTGTTGTGTATGTATATTGCTGACTAAAGCATAGTCTGCTTATACTATGGTTTCCTTTCCTTTATTTAGTTTTTTTTTGACAGTCATTCAATTTGCAATGGAGTACGTCCAAGAAACTGAATCCAGTCATAAAAAAACTATTTAGAAGCCCTCCATGGCTACAAACCGGATTTAAGGACTGCCGTACTTCAAAATATATTAACAGGATGTATGCTAAACTCCGTTAGAAACGTGCACTGAACTTTGCCTCAGACTTTTCACAAATAAAATTGTATGATTACTACTTAGAGTCCCATAGTAAATATATCGGCGGGAATCTTGCACGTTAGTCCATCACTTGGTTCGTTGTGACGATGTGGCATTTGATACGCGCTTCAAGGTAGCCCTTATAGCTCCGTCACCTCTGAGCCTCACGCGTGCAGGTAGGTAGCACGCCTTTAATGTTGGGTTTCACCCTCGAGTTCAATTTTCCATGAACGAATCATAAATCATATTCAACGAAACTAATACAATTTCATTACTATACTAACACTAAACAAAGGCCTTCTGATATAGTTAACAAATCATATAGGCTACACACATTGTCTGATGACTCTCAAATTGCGAGTTCTATTAATGATTTTAAAATAACAGTTGACTGATTACGTCACAGCTTTGTAGTTTATTATATAGCAAGAATTATACATTTTTAATTAGAAATTTTAAAAACTAAAACAAGCTAAAGACCAGCAGTTCCAACATGGCTACACCTTAGCTGCAGCGAGCAACAATGATATCTTAAGAGTGTGTGGTAGACAATTAAACGCTGAAAACCCCAACTGAAATCTACACGTTGTTTGGTAGTCATTATCGAAAAACTACAAATCAACAATCCCCGATAATGATATTTGCCAAATTTATGACCACACATTTACCCAGATGATGCAATTGTGATCTCTTGCGCCGCTATTAAATGTACGAGGTTTCGGCGTCGGAGATTGTTTTTCTGATATACGTTACTCGAGAAAAATGTTTGTTCAGAAATTTGGCGAAAAATATTGTCTAGGATAACTGTTTTGGATTTTCGAAATTTACTTCGAGTAACTTACAATTTTAAACTGATGATATTAGTGCTGAATTTATTACGTACCATGCCCTGTTAACGTCTACCTGACACTCCAACAGCACGTAAACGTGTACGAGAAAAAAAATTTTTTTAGAAGAAACTATTAATTTATTACTAATGTGATCTAAAAAACGCACTTTAGAAGATGTCTGAACTATACTTTTAAAACAGTACGCGTGCTAAAAATATTGTTTCAAATATCTCCAGCGTCGTCAAAAACTTCTTTTCCAGGCTGCTGTTTATCAAATGTAATAACTGTGTAGGAAAGAAACTACAACAGAGTCATGCATTAGTCAGTTCAAGTAACGTATCAGGTCACGTTTAAAGTCACGTTCACGCAAGTTGCCAACGGAACACAAACACTACCGTTAATGGTGACGTTGAACTTTGTGCACTTGTCAGTGTCGCTCTTATAGTTCCTTTGCTCCCGGCTCTCAGGCGAGGGAAAATATTCAATGCAAGCGGTCGCTTTACGCAAAACCGCAGTTCATTAAAAAATTGTGTGAGAGGTTCTTCTTGAAGTTGAGGTCGTTCCATGGTTCTCTAAAAGTCGATTTTCCGGAAGACTGGTTAAGAAGTAAAATTATTTAATCACTCCAACAAAAAAAATATCTATGTGTAGATGGAAGTCCCTAGCTGAGTACTCAAGAACAGTAAATTACAGCTACTTTGTAAATGCATGTGAAGATTGTTTTGGTACTATTTTGTGAATAAATTGTAAATATGCCTAAGAAACAAATGTTAGAATTCAAATAACAGCGATAACTCATTATTTGTTACCCAAACGGCATAAAAACAGACCTGATAAGCAAGGACTAAAGATTTTGATGACATTTTTTGCACTAACTTCTTTCGACGTCTGCTTTATGGTTGTTTCAGCAAAGGCGTTGGTCTTTGACTGTGTTGTTGATAAAAAAAATATAACAGAGACACCACACGTAGCTGAGATCTTTGAAAACTATGCTGAAATGAGACATTATGAGCAGCAATAGGTTTGCCTATATACACTATTTTTTTTTAGTTTCTTTGGCAAAAAAAAAATCTTGGCAGCAAAACCTAAGCTATAGCATATGTCCTCAAACATATTTGTTCTCACCACACGGATGTGATTTGAGGGTAGAAGTCCAAGACACACGAGAATTAAAACAACCAAACATTGACCGTGAAGCAGAGCTGCAAATGGCTACTTAAGACATTGGTACAAGTTGTTGCAAAAATATTTTCATCGAAATCTTGGTCCCTACCCTTGGAAGTTACCTACATGTGAAACTAACTTGACTTAATGGTACATTCAAAAGGAACGATCCGATTATAGTTTAAAATTTTTTTCTAGTTTCATTATTAATAGTACGGGTCAGTTATTTTATATTTCATCCCTTCACTGTGAACATTTTTTTTGTAGATTTACGTCACCGATATGTGGAAAAGTTTCAATAACGTAGGTATGGTAAAATCCATCCCCTACTTCAATTGTAGTGTTTCCGTGCATTTTTGGAAAGTCAAATGTATTGTGATGATACCAGACCTGCATGCTTGTTGCTCTATTTACAATTAGAGGTAAGGAAAGCGTCGCATTCTTTATATGGATGAAACAATTCCATACTCTACGCAGTTTTTTTACAGTGTTGTAATATGTGTACGCAGGCTGTAACCACAATTTTAAACTGCCGATGAAGAACAAGTAAAATTAGTCGTCAACGCCTTAAATCCACCGCGCATGGAACGATTTACCTTACGTTATCCCATGTACTACGGTAGTCTTCCTTGCTGCTGAATGGGCTCGTTCACTGCAAATGGAAATATCTCTGCATACATGCAATGCTACTTTGTTATCTACAGTTATTCAGTAATTAGGATGATACTATTTGGGAAAGTACATCTCTGGTGGTTTTCGATCTCAGCCAGAGAGAAAAACAAAGAATATCACGTAATAATTAACGGGACGTAAAGATTGCCACTGTTGAATTGGCAACGCCCTGGTAGTACGAATTTGCTACAAAGCGGTTACGTTCACAGGCAGGTATAAACGTGATCTCTATAGGCGTAAATGAAGTTCGGCTTAACAGAGAGATACAGGGATGCCATCTCTTCAACCAGTACAATATAGAACATTTTAGAAGAAGAGATTCGCTTAAATTTTTACGATGCGCCGACTTAACCTGCATTTTTTTTTTGTGGTGAATGCTCGCACTGTAAGAATAGAGTATAAATCGTAAAGAAATGCGAACGCATATTGTACTGTTTAAAAGTATTATTCTTCTATAGTCAAGCCTAGCAGTGAAAAAACTTCATAAATCACATCAGAAATAACAGTAGCACATCTACAAAAAAAGTTGTATTACGTATCCTTAATATTACAACAGGATTATTCTTGTGTGTAACTGGCAACACTTTCAGTGCTACAACACAAATTATGCTGACGCAAAGAATTTTTTTAAAAATATATTTGCAAATAAACTCTTTGTTAAAAATATTTGTACAGTAGTGGTAATACTAATAAAAGATTAAATAGTAATTTTCGTTATTAAGTTGTACTAATATAGACAATATTTATATTAAAATTAAAATCAAAAATTAAATAAAATTTTTGGCAAATAAATTTTTAAAATAAGGAAACCTTATCTCCTAATATATGATTTCTATGGTGTTATTTGCCGTAAGTTAAACAAACTTAAAAATGTTTTAATATTTTCTTTAGAATTTAGTGGTTTGTGGGCATACGCCGTTGCTCATGTTTTGCTGATCAAACATGTGTTGAATGACAAAGTACGAAAACGAACAAGAAAAAGCAAGAATAAAATACACACAAAAAATAGAAGAAAAAAAACCATTCCCAGAGGAATTTCGTCAGATTTTTTAAAAACAAAATATAATTCTACAGATAGAATTCAGTCAAATATTGAAACAACACCCATACACAAAAGACACACAAATATAGAACCAGATTCCCAATATGAAATAATATAGAAATATACAAAAAAAGACTTAGCACTAAAGTGTACAGGAAACCGACACGTACTGGTCAATACCTGCATTTTGAATCTAACCATCCAACAAGTACAAAGTCGGGCGGGCATTGTTCGCACCCTAGCCAACCGAATAGAAAATACCTGCTCAGACAGGAAAACATTAATTGAGGAACAGTGTCATCTGAGAAAAGAATTCATAGCCAACAAGTTTCTCAGATTTATCAATGAGAAGCAGTTAAGAGAACAAAATTCACCAAAGTGCGAAGTCACCACAGACAAACAACCTTCCGGAACTCCGATTATTCCATATGTCCATGGACTCTCTGAAAAAATATGAAGGCTAGCCAACAAATACGACCTACTATAAGCATTCCATTCCAGCTCCACATTGAAAACAACTCTCACTAAAGTAAAACCCGTAGTAGATAAACAACAGACCCGCGAATGCATATACCAAATACCATGCGGATGTGGCTCTCTATACATAAGTGAAACTGGTAGAACATTATCCACTCGCGTCAAAGAACACAAGAACAACACGCAAAAGGGTGAAATTTAGAAACCTAGAATTGCCGAACATGCATGGGGAAATAGTCACAAAATTCTCTGGGACTCAGCTAAACCAATTAGTCAAGAAATAGATAGAATTGAAAGGAAAATTAAAGAATCAGCTTACATAGCCAGTAACAAAATCATCATAAGCCAACAGAGCATTGAACTGAAAAATATGTGGTTGCCTTTAATAAAAAAGAAACAGTGTTACAGAAAATAAATAAATAAAACAAATAAACAGATTCAAGTTTAACAGTCTCGGCAGAACACCAGACAACATAACTACAAGGTGCTCAGCCAATCAGCAGAGTACTTGCCTCTCATTGGCTGAGCAGCTTAGAGACCATCCAGGTTATATAAGCCCCAATTTTCTAGCTTCATTCGCGTCTTGGTGTTCCGACCAGCTGTGTCTCAGCCTGAAGACGGGGATATATCGCAATCCCCGAAACGTTGCATTTTTTCGTTGGTTTTAACTTGTGTTGTGTTGTCTATTGTCTGGTGTTTGTTGTCCACTTTTCACTGTCTTTTTTGGCTATTTCCATTTTTTTTTTTTCATATTGGGAATCTGGTTCTATATTTGTGTCTGTCTTTTGTGTCTGGGTGTTGTGTCGATATTCGACTGAATCCTATCTGTAGAATTCTTTTTTGTTTAATATAATAATTATTTTTAAAAAATAAAACTAACAGAATTCCTCTGAGATTGCTTTTTTTTCTATTTTTGTGTTTTTTATATTGGTTTTTTCTTGTGTTGTCGTACTTTTTCATTAAACACAGGTTTGATCAGCAAAACATTAGCAAGGACGTATGTCCACAAACCACTAAATTCTAACTGTAAACTCCGATTGCAACACACATTTAAAAATCTCAATACTTCCTTTACTATCTTTACTACAAAGGAAACATTATTACTGTTTCGTTTGCTCCATGTTGGCTTACGCTTAGCTTTTATCTGCAACAACATAAGATTTCGTGAACATTTCAAGGTCGAACCTGATTTTAATGTCTACTTATTATTGAAGACTTTTTCTTGTTTGTCAGGCATATAGTCAAATCGACTACGCACAAAATGTGACCATCATCACACGTCGAATGTATGTACGTACATGTATGACATTGATTCCGACTGCAATGACGTGCAGAAATCAGTTCGTTCGTCGATCATCCGAGTTTTAAACAGTGACCCTGTAGTTTTATTGTGCGCCAGAATATTGAGAAATACAGAAGTGACATAGCCGGTAGGATGACAAACTCAGTGACACACGCCAGAAAATTGAGAAATACAGAAGTGACATAGCCGGTTGGATGACAAACTCAGTGACACACGCCAGAAAATTGGCTTTGCTGGCCAGCAACATGGCGGAAACGAATACCATCAAACAGCGCTAGCCGGCAGCCAGGTCAATAGGAAACCTGACGTAACGTGCAGGGGCCAAAGAAACACGGGACTCGTGTCAACAGCAGCCAACAAGCGACGCAGTTCTCCAGTCTCAAATGAGCCACCACGTCATTTCGCGTCTGTGTTACTGGTGACCACGGTCGTAGAAGAACAGGTCTGGACACTCGCCTATCTTCCAAAGTATTTGCTTGACCCCCTTGTTGTTTGGCTGTAGTTCGTCAAGTTACCGAGAATGCTGTACTTTTTGGCTCTGTAATCCGGGCGGTAGGACTCAAACTCCGCCCACTTTTTTTTCCATTGTTAACATTATAAAGTAAGTGAAAATTTCTGGAGCCATGATTTAAAATTGTGAGCGAAAGAAGTATTTCATAAATTAATAAAAAATTCGTTTTGATAAATTGGTTATCTTAGTGGGAGGGAAGTGGGGGGAGTTTGAGCTCGACTGCCCGGATTACCGGGCTAAAAATGTATAGCATTATCGGTACCTTGATGAACTGCAGCCAAACAACAAGGGGTCAAGTTTCCGGGCAAGTGTCCAGACCTGTTCTTCTACGGCCGTGCTGGTGACCAAAGTTTCAATGGACGCAACTACGCAGCAAAGTCCAACGGTCTCTTCTATTGTAATTTTTTTGTATCAAGTTATTAAATTTTGAGACACAGCTGGAGATCTGGACAGTTAGCGTTTTCTTTCGAGTACAAGCTAGAATTCAAGCAACTGTAAGTTCGTTTCGCATTCGTAAATGACCCTGGCTTATTTGACACCTCCTGGATGACATTCAGCCAATAATAAAAAAGCAATGAAATGCATAGCTGATCGTGCTGAATCATTCCATCAGTGAGCAGCCAATGAGCAGCTACTGCCTTCTTATTTATACAGTAGAGCCTGTGATTTTTGGTGAAAAGAACTATGCTCATTTTGTGTCAATGCATGACGCTCACATCTGCACCTCTGCTTCGTGGCTATTGGCAGAGTGTATTTGTGAAGAGAAGTAGTTCATTCGACTGTGCCAATGAGAATAAGGTTAGTGCGACACCACACGTCTATGATTTGCGGGTCGATTCCCAAGACGTTGAGAATTAAATAGTCAACCACTGACCATGAAGCAGAGCATCTTTTCACCGAAAATCACCATCTCTAGTATACAGATATTCTTAGAGGATATCTTAAGGGCAGTGAACCCGCGAAATTTTCCGGTCTCTAGATACAGCTGTCTGAAAAAGCAATTTTTGACGATGTTGTAGATTTTCTAAGTAGTATTTATAGCGAGCGTCCGGTTTTGGAAATACTATTTCAGCATGTCACCTAATAGAAGTACTCAAACTTGGGATAAATCTACAGCCTAGTATACACGGGCATCTGTCTCTTTCAAGAAAGTGAACACCTTTTTCACCACGACTTGTAGCGAACTTGTGTCGTGCGTACGGACACCGAGCATACTAGCGGCTAGTCAACAATGACTTGTGTACTAACTAGTGCAAGATATAGATGGTTCTATTTTTCGTTGTCTTTCTTGTACAAGTTGAATGTAAACAAACAAATTTTATGTACACGAACAAAATACCTTACACAGAAGAGATATCTTGAAGTAAATAGTGTTTAGGTGGACAAAAGAAGCTACTGATGGAATATTACCGGATTTTGCGTAATGTCACTTAAACCGGAATATTAGCCTTTCTACAGCCGACAATATTTCTATTTTTACATTTTATAATTTAGTTTTGGTGCAAGCACAATAAATGTATTGCACAAATAGACCCCAATACCCCAAATGCAGCTTTGAAACCTGCATTCAACATTTCAATTGTTTACACCTTCTTGCACAAGAAAGCTTACCGTGTGAGGTAAACAATACCTTGATAGGATACTAGCTAGAACACGTTTGATGTACACTTTCATTTACAAGAAAGATACCAACGTATACTCATCATTACAGAATCTTCAAAGAGCGCTTTCTTCAGACACGTTGCAGCACTAGGCGACCACATTAAGCCCTGCCTGCCTACCCGAACATTCTAAGTTAATGCATCATTTACCTTTCAGTGAATTCATTATTTTCATCACATAAACAGTTTCTGAATCATGTGGGCAGGTGGCAGCCAAACGTTCATTACGCGAAACAAGTTTCCATTAAAGCTTTTACGAAAGCAATCAAACAACTGGTATATTCCCTGCAGCCTTTTTCAAGGAACATTTCTGACTTCCATAACAGGTTTGGTAAATATAACCAGTTCTGCATTTGTAATCTCTGTACAAGCTTTCGTACTGGAGCCGATTAAATAGCAGTTTAGGAACCAGGGTGCTCTTTGCGGCCGTTGTACTTAACGGATTTTGGAAGACACTCGAGAATTGGGTAAGTTTGCATTCATACAGTAATGATCGATTCAAATTTCTTTAAAATGCATTGACGCCAAATAAGGATTCTCGTAGAACTGTACTTAAAGTTGGTAGCTTGCCTTCCTTTCACACCTTAATAACAGTTTTTTAGTTACGTAACAATTATGAAACACTGGTGGCACAATTATATCAAGTATATAGCGTGATACTGTATATTTTTGTATAGACATCTGAATTACACAGATGTCTCTGTCTGTTTTCTTAGATCGTTAATTTTCTGACACATAACTTGTTTTAACATAATTTGGTTCTTAATTGTCTGGGCCTTATGCTGAGTTATCGGCGCATTTATGTTTTTCTTAAATACCTGATAACAGCAGATGAACTTAGCTTATATTTGGTGTATGTTTTATACCGTCATCTGCAACTATCCGGAAAAAAAATTTTATTTAATTACAAACTTTTATTAAAAAAATTCGTTCCAGAAATGTTTCTTCCTACATTTACGGTCACATTTTCAAATATCTTGTGATGTTTTTTTTTTTTTTTTTTTTTTTTTTTACTGTACGAAACGTGGTACATCATAAGAAATACAAATAAATGCATACATATTTCAATAAATGTTTATGCATTATTTCGCAGTACCTTTGTAATAATTTCAAATTTTGGTTTGCACAGTAAACGACATGAATTCAACTAATTTTTCGTAAAGTGTATATATTTTTTTAGGTGATAAAGGAAAAAAGTAAATTGTGGGTTTTTGAGCGGAAATGGAATGATACGAATGACGTTTTAACTTCTTTTCTTCTCTAAAATATACACCGATAAACTAAAAAAAAAAAAAAAAATTCACTGAAGGGTCATTGCAACTCAAAATTCTATATTTCTCAAATGTTTATAGGTGAATTTTTTATCTCTAAATACGTGTTCGTAGTTTTATCAAGTATATACTATAGATAGAGACACTGGAAAATTGCGAAAATGTTTAAAATAGTCTCCAATAAACTGTAGTATATTAACCGTGACACGTGTGAACAGTTTTGGGACAAATCACACACGCTGTGTGTCCAAGCTGTACCATTCTAACTGGGTTTGTTGAAGAAAGAAACAATGCTTCAAATAAACCATATCCAATATAGATACAAAACATTCAGTGTTACATACATTACGTTGGAGCCTACCAAACAGTCAACCATTCCCGCGATTTTCCAGTGTCTCTAACTATAGATAGGGCCATGAACATTTCACGAAAAGAATTTTTCCCCAGTTTGTTTCAGTGCTTAACGTTCACATCTGCAGTTTTACTTCATAGTTATTGGCAGCATGTCTGTGTGAGGTTACGACTCGCATTTGACTGAGCCAACCACAGGAGGGTTAAGCTAGGTTTACACTATATAGCTGGAGAGCTATATAGCTCTGTTATATAGCATAGCTATATAAAAAAATAAGCTATATAGCTCCGTCAGCTACATATAGCTCTGCTAGATGTAGCTCTGCTATAAGTAAATTTTTGATGCTAATTTCGTGTAGCAGAGCTATACAGTATACAGCTGTTCAGTTCCTAGCCAAATG
>PNEQ01064159.1:8328-48022 GCA_003012365.1 Medauroidea extradentata | reverse complement strand
CCTACTTCACTCTTATCTTCTAGTAATGAGAATCTATTTGCTAATGGCACACACTGAACATTATTTACCTTCTGATAGTTTCCTTTCACCACTGTTGACCATTTTCCCCGGCTGGTTCCACTTTCGGCATCATGTCTTGCTCCTCCTATTCTTGCATGAGTTTCACTATTCACTGATCGTAACAGATCAATTTCTTCATGAAGTATTTTAACAATTTCTTTAAGGGAACTATTGTCGTCCCTCAATTGATTTATCACCAATGCAAGCTTGTCTTCGTTACCAACATCCTCCACACTAATGGCTTCCTCGACTCGGCCATTCTTGCACCCTGCGCACTGCCATTCATTTTCCGGAATTACGTCTTCATTAACTTCACTGCATTTATTAAAATGATACCATTTATCACAATACTCGCAATATATGCCGTTTCTCACCTTTTTTGAGCATTTGCCACACTTATCATCTATTATTACTTTAACTCGTTTGCAGCTACTGATATTCAATGTACCGCTCGGCGCCATTTTCTTAAAACGTTAAAGTTATTTGCATGTTCCTAAAAACCAATTGAAGAACTTACAAAACAGAGTTCTTTATTCTAGCTTCTAGCATTAATATATTAAAAAAATAATAATAAGTAGCCTGCTGTGACATGTGGAGTATATGAACAGTAGTAATAATATTGACTGTAATTTAATTTTTTTTGGATGTCACAGAAACAGTTTTGAACCATTTTAAATTGATTTTCATGATAATTAATGAGTTCTAAAAACCATTTTGAATGTATTAACGTAATTTTAATGGCCCCGACTTAAGCATAATAATATATGTTACGATGGTCCTATGCCGGCCCCGAGTCATGCAATTATACTAAGTAATGATATTCAACTTTATAATTACGGTTTATGTATTACATTTTTTAAATCTATTTTTAATTAATATTTTCACGGTATTTTTATGTACATGTTTTCTATAAAATGTTTTTCAATAAATTTCTGGATTTTTGAAGGAAAGGCTTTTTGGAGTTCTTGCAGAAGTCTATGTGAACCCAGCAGATTTCTGGTGGCTTTTAAAGAAGGCGTATGTGCGCGATTTTGCTGCCCATTTAAATTTTAAATCCTAATTGATAGGATGTATTTATTACCATCAATTAGTAGTTAATTTGCTAGGCCAGCTGGTCATGAAAGAAGAGGGCCGAGCTGTAGGGCAAAAGAAGAATAAGTAATTTTGAGTGTATAGTACTTCAAGAAATGAAGAGGATTTTAACTAGCCATTTTGGATTCAGCTAAGTACAGCTTGTAAAGGTTTTTCGTTTGCGCCTGACAAAACTTTCTATTCTGATAGTTAAATAACCTAGACTGATTTTAATTGTATTTTGATTTTAAACTAATAAGATGGTTGAAGAATTTTTTTTAAATTATTTAATCTGAGATATTACTTATATATTTTTTTTACTAGTTTCCTATATTTGTGTGTGTTAACTTTCCCTGGACCAAGAGGTCCTGAGTTTGTGTATATCTATATTACAGCAGCCAAAAATTTAATGTTGCAAAGCTTTTCCTTAAGAACATATTAAACCCTGAGAACTTTATTTGTTGTTATCAAGGTGTAAAGTAATTTTAATGCTATTTTGTCTTGAGTGTTATGTGGTTGATTTTTGGCTAACCAGTCAGTATTTCCTCAGTAAGTTCCTACATTTATCAGTTCAGCAATTACACTGATTATTTTAAATTGCAATATTTCTTTTATTCCCATTTAATGTTTTGTGTGTAAAGTTTGCTTTCTACAGTAGCAGTATTGAGAATTCAGTCTATTTATGTTTTACTCACACTATCTCATTCAAGTTTATGTGCACATGTCTTGTTTACACCTTCAGTACTTTTGCACAACAACCTACTACACCACACGACACTCAGTACCCTTCTTAGTGAGTGTGCCTATACTATAATTTTAGCAAGCCTAACCTGTGTAGAAACAGGGATATTAGGAATAAATTGAACTCAAAAGAGCTATGAGTCTACTTAGTTTGAAAATTTCAAAAACCTAAGTAAGATGAAAAAAAAATTAAACTAGCTTAAACAATATTGTCGCAGAGCTAAATTTTTTAGTTTTATTTCCGCAGGCGCGTTGCACCGAACTTTGTTTAAATTTAATGAACCAAGAAGCGTGGGTCGTCTGTTGCGATAGAGTTTCGTCAGAAGCTGGCCACTGCGGACCGATCGTTGCGACATGCAGTTGGGGCTGCAGACCCGGTGTCGGCGTGATAGTTTGCAGTTTTGGAAGCGCTTGGCTTAACTCTTGTTGCGTAATTGGGGCGTTCTTGGGGTAAACACTCTGGTGGTGCGCCAATTATAGGCGGGGTTTTGCTGATTGGTTGTGCCGCATCGTAGAAGGGGGTGGTGCTGTTGTAGGGCGTTGGTCGCCTGGTTGCGGGGGATTATCTTCTTGATCATTGCCAGAGTCAGACCTTCCCAGCGAGTCGACTTCACCGAGAGAGCTAACGTCAGTAAATCACTACTGGGTGGGGCTCCTGCCCCACCCTGCCATCTAGTTAAAGTCTTAGTCATAACAGAACCAAATAATGTTAATGTAAACCGTAGAAGTAAGTAATGTTTAAATAAAAGCCTTAAGTCGGGAACACCATGGCCGCGAACCAGTCCACAGACTTTTCGTCTGTACCTTAGTACAAAAAATTGTTTTAATTTGTTTAAATTGTAACGTCGGTTCTAGTGTTGACATTGATCTTAAAATAATCCCGGATAAAGTTTCTTATTCTTTCACATTGTTAAGTATTTTATAATTCTTTTTAATATAACGTAAATGTTGAAACCAAAGTTCCTATTTTATTGTAATATCGTTTTGATACCATTATTAAATATTTCTGTTTGAAATTTAATTCTTTTATTTAGTAGATTGTCCCCCATACGTTAATTGGTTGTAAAGAAAGTGTCATGTGGAAATGCTGGTGTTCTAAGTTAAGTGGTAATTAAGTATGTATTTAAAATTCCCATATGCCTACTTCCTGTACAGGGAGATAGCTAATATCCGTATTCCCAGTCATTAAATTAATTCCTCTCGCAGTTTCCTGAATTATTTAAGATATGTAGTTTATTTATTAATAATTGTTTTTGAAGTTAGTGATTTTTGTCAAGCAAATTTTGCTCTACCCCTGTGATGTTACTTTCCCCCTGTAACTTTCGTGATGTTCACTTTAATTTGTCCCCAGTTTTAAAAAAATAGCAGCGACAATATATATTTTCAAAATAATACATTTATTATTCCACTGATGGATATTAGGCATGGCCTACAATAGTGAATCTTGGTTGTATTCATAATTTATGTTTTATATTGTTGTAAAATTCCATTACCGTAGTGTCTACATGTTATGATAAGGTGCGTTTGTGAGTTATAATTTTAAACCTATCTACTCCAATATCCCTGGCTATATTAACTTTTAATGGGATCAAAAGAAGGCAAGGAGAAACTTACACCCCAAACATGCTCCTGCATTGGCTTTGTGGTAGACAGCAATCTTAAGAGTGTATACTTAAAGATAGATTATTTGGATATCTATACACTCCTACTACACAATGTCATTGAACTACATTCTGTCTGAGAATAGGGTACAGTTGTAAGATCTCAGAATGTCATAACATGCTCATCTAAGGTAAATTAACTTACTATGTTATGACTGTGACTGACAATCCGTAGTTATGTACCATGAGCATTTTGACAGTCTTGATATTTTGGTTGTCCTTTATTTTTGGAGTTCGTTATATGTAATGTTTTTTTATCCTTTTATCCTAAAATTATGTTTTATGTGTGTTCATAGCCCCTTAAGATTTCTTTTGAAATTTATTATACATTTCATATTACTAATTTAATGAAAATACAAAAATTTTGCTTATTGTGTGCTGTCCATGATTTTGAAATTTAATTTTACTTAAATTGGTAACAACTTGAAATAAACATCAAATATACAAACCTACTCCTGTCCAAGGTTATTTATCGCAGCAATGTAAAACAGCATACTATGTTTAACTTACATAGAACTGTGAGTGTTATGTAAATATTACATTCAAATTCTTTTTTAAGAATTACCAAAACACTTTTACCGACACACAAAAAAATATCTGCTGGGCAATGGGAGGTTTCGCCCCCTTTACAGTTAAATGGACGGAAACTGGGAAGGCAATGAGTCGAACATAACACATGTGTCGGTGCGTCAAACACGTCGTTGCGTCTAGGCGAAGGACTAAACTAGCGTGCAGTGTTTTTGTAGAAACAGTTTTTGAATGGGACTTCAAGCGATGACCCTGTTGTTTTATTTGTGAAAAGTTTATGATAATGTTCAATGCAGGTTTCTATGGCTTAGTTTTACGATTACCATCAATAATTTCTAAACTACAGCAACATGAAAAAGCCATTTTTAGCATGGGAATCAATGTTTTTAAGAAGCAGACTGCGTTTTTTAAATCATAGGGACACAGTTTGAAATGGTTCTTTTCGTAGATGAACCCACTATAAACATTTTTAATAGTTATATAAGAAAAAATACCTTCCGTACCACGCTTCAGCACGGCTCACGCTTCCAGTCAACTAGCTGAGGAGCAAATAATGTGTTGTGTCTTGCACCCCTTCCCCTGTCCCGTTTTTCAATTTCGTTTACATTTTAGCATGACATATTTATTTATAGGTAAAAATATAGACTAAAACACCCAAAGTGTCAATCCACATAGCAAAAGAGTAAAACTGTTGCTTATTTGTAACACACCCGCCTCACAGAATAGTTGCCCCCCCCCCCCCCCCCCCTAAGCAGGCAACAGAGGCCGACACCAAATACGCTAACACGCAAATACAAATATATTTTACAACGTACCTGGAAAATCCAAACTGGAACAGAATTCTGGTTCATTGTCTTCATACCAGGGATGAATAAATCTTCACTGAAATTCTAATGGTAAATCCTCAGTATTTTATAATGTCCTGGTTTGTGCATTGCTGAAATGAACATGAATATAAAGTGTCTCTTCCACTCCTCAAATCGGCATACATTATTAACAACAAAGAACCTGTGTTGAATTGCTACTCAAACTTCACAACCTGGTACACAACAATTTCTTGGCATTCTGCCGAAACAAAATAAAAAATACGTGTTGAAAGTTTGGTTAGCCACGACACCATTTAATAACAATAAACAACGGAGAAAAAAAAGTATAACTAGTGCTAAATTTACGACTGGCGGCTAGCCCCTAAGTTAACAAGACTGTCAACATTTGGCCAATAGAGATACCAGGCCATGAAATAGGTACAGAATATGACAGTGATCATAATATGCCCTCAAACTTCTGCTTTCAAGTTCAGTACATTCTGAAAGTAAATAGTACAGGAATAACATATAAATTATTAAAAAAAAAAAAAACAGATTTGTCCTTTGCCATTTGATTTGTCAATTTTCTTTTCTTTTTAATACAAAATAGCATGTTGTAATGCTCTCCACAATGTGTGGACATTCATCCATCTTAGAGTGCAGTATTCAACATTGTCTTTGAGTAAAGTATTTTAGAAATATAGTACTCTGTTGTAAATACAGTATCAATACTGTGCTTGCATAACATTCACATTTGACTCCTGTAGTGTACAGTTTCTCCATGTGGGAAAACACCAACTTAACAATATCTTTTGAGTTCATGAAATAAAATAATGTTTTTATCTTTGTCACTTAATTTAGAGTTCTAGTTCCAGTGTGAATTTGAAGTGTTATTCTTGTTTGAAATAACAACGCAAACTGGATACAATTGTACCAGAATTGGTAACTTTTTTTCTGTTCATTGGGAGTGATTGAAGTTTAACAGTACATAGTATTTTTCTTCAGACAGGGTGTTAATTTTGAATGTGTTATAACTTGTTGTAACAGTCAAGCAATTAGGTGAATGTTATATGTGGGGATGTTGCAGCACTGGATTCGGCTGGAAATGTTCCCAGACATACTAGTTGACTCATTGAAAATGACTGTTGATCCAGCAGACAGCAGCTACATGCCGTCACTGGTGATAGTCAGTGGAGGAGACTCACTTGCCACACTACAGGAGCTGGCAACAGTTAACATACGAACTACTGATACTGTAGTTACTCTGCTCTCAGATGTGAAGGAGGTAAACATTATACTATCAGTTTGTTTTGACACATTGCTGCACGTCAAACTATGTATATTTTTTATTCCCAGACGTACAGGATAACCTCAATTATAAGTGGATCCGACATTTAATAGATGTGATTGTGTGTGTTCATTTCAAAAAAATGTTTAAATTTTTGAATAATTAGAATAATCCTTGGAAAACGCGGAACATGTTTTATAAAATACTAATTAAAATCCATTAGTAATTTCACAGCTGTAAATACCAGGGTTGTAATATTGCTAATTGTAACTGGCAGACTGTGTAGTTGAGTTAGAGGGGTAAAAGGGGGGGGGGATGTCTTTCCAAATTTTGTGGTTTATATGTTAATTACTGTGGGATGTTTTCCCTACATCATAGGTGTCAGATTGTTTGCATTATTTTGCCTGCCTCTTTTCCTGCAGAGAAGGTTTCCAGTCCCGTATTCTCATAACTATTTATAGAGACAGAGTGAACTTCATTAGCCAGAAAGTTATTATCAGCATTGTACTATGATATTTATACACTTCATAATATATTCCCATTAGCGTACATTACTAGGCATGTTGAGGTAAATATTTTATGTTCCTTTATAAACTCATTATTTTTTTTAATTGTGTATGTTGCAGTACTACCAGTTTATTGAGATAGCCATTAAACAGTGTCGAAATGGAGGTATAGATTGCAAGGTTCACTCATTGAGCATTGTTGGTAAGAAGAAGAGCAGTGAAGGCCTGATCCCCAATTCAATGTCCTTTCTTGCATCAGACAGTGAGGATATTCAGGTGACTTCTTTTGTTCTAGTATTTGAATTATTTGTAATGTTCAGTATAGTATTTTAAACCAATGTGATGAGATTAATAAAGTTTAATTAAAATGATTAGTGGCACCATAAGTTAACACAGTTTTAAGAAGAGAAGTTTATCAAAACTTTTTATATTAGTACTTGTTCAAAATTTACCAAAGTGCTGTGCATTAAAAATAAACTGTACATATTACAGTGGAACCCCTGAATTACACTTCTCAAGGGACCAGTAAAAATGGTGTAAAATGCAGGAAAGTGTAATCTGAGGGAAGGTTATAATGTAAAATCATTATGTGGGACCAAATACAAGCAGTGTAAATGGCGAGAAAGTGTAGAATCAGGGGGGGTAATTCAGGGGTTCCACTATATTCCGAAAAGAATTTTAAAAACTTAGTAATTATTTTACATATTTTAAGCTTTGTTATTTTCAATGCATTAAACTTTTTAGTTTGGAACCCAATATCATCTTATTGACTGCTACCTTACAGAGATCTCACGTAAACACCTCTGTTTAGGATTTTCGTGAACTGTGTACAGCATTCATTTTTTATTTTGTTTAGGAGCCCATGGTGATAACTGGCCACCAAAAGGGTTACAGTAGAACAGAGGGTCACACCAAAGTTCTGGTGTGGGGACTTAATGACAAGGACCAACTAGGAGGACTCAAAGGGTCGAAAGTGAAGTTACCAACGTATTCTGAAACCTTGTCACGTCTGAAGCCAATACATATTTCTGGAGGCTCAAAGTCTTTGTTCATTGTCTCGCTGGAAGGAAAGGTGTGTAACTGACTTTCACCAAATAATTATATTATTATATCTTTTATTTTTACACATTTGCATGTGTGTGTATTGTGTTTACAAAATATGTAAAATTACAGAAACGTTACTAGTGTACAAGTTCTTATGAATAAATTAAAATTCTACTTGTAGTTATTTTAACATTTGTTAGATAAAGAATTTTTTTCCTTTTTCTCAAGACCATTTGGGAAATACACATAGTAAATGTCTTCTTTTTTGTAGGTGTTTGCATGTGGAGAGGGTACAAATGGTCGATTGGGTTTGGGTCACAGTAACAATGTGTCCTTACCTCGGCAAATTACTTCTCTCAGCCAGTATGTAGTAAAAAAGGTTGCTGTCCACTCAGGAGGAAAACATGCTATGGCGTTAACTCTTGATGGCAAAGTAAGTTCAGAGATACTGTACAGTAATAACTTGTAGTATTTTAAGATAAATTTTTGTGTGTGTTTGTAGTTCACTTTTCGTTTTTTTGTTGTGCATGTGTTTATACATGCATGTATTGAAGATGATGTGTTTCTCTATATTAATTTTGCAGTAATATATTTTTGTTTGATGGCAGGTTTTTTCATGGGGTGAAGGGGAGGATGGTAAACTGGGACACAACAATAGAGTCAGTCTGGACAAACCACGTCTTATTGAAACACTAAAATCCAAACGCATCCGTGATATAGCGTGTGGCAGTTCCCACAGTGCAGCCATCACATCTAGTGGAGAACTTTACACTTGGGGATTAGGCGAGTATGGACGTCTCGGACATGGAGACAATATCACGCAGCTGAAACCTAAACTGGTGAGTCTGCTTGCATACATATTTGTACTAACACACAGTAAATAATATTGCATGTGGCTCAGTATTTGTGAACCTACACACGTGTCACTGTTGACATTTCGATTTGTCTTGGTGCAGCTTACATTATGATACGATTTTCTGTTTTTTTACTTTAAGCAAAAATTACTTTTATTAACGTGTAAAAGAGACCCATTTGAGAACACTTTACAAATTAAAGCAACAATATTTCCATTTCTCATATTTGAGCTCAATATTATAGTTTGCTTTTCAGTTGAAAATTTAATTTGATACATTTTATAAGTATCTATAAAAATTACAGAAATAAAGTGTTGATTTGATGACTTGAAAACTTTTTTACTGCTGTTATAAATTTTTTCCATTTGCTAGTACTTTGCTCCCTCGCCTATCCGAACTGGTCGAGGAACCATCAGTTCGGTTTTTTGAATTGTTTGGATAAAATGACAGATTTTTGTTTGGAAACAAGTTAGGTGTGCTTGTATTAATGTAAAGATCTATGTAAATGTAGGTATGCCTGTATTAGTGTGATTTGTACGTAACTGTACGTATACGAAACTTTGTGTATAAACTGACAATAAATTTTAATTTACACTGTATCTACATATTTCTGAAAATTTGTTGTACAGTATTTAAATATATAAGAAACTCGTCAGTTACCTGCAAACAGTGTGCTAAGGCCACCTGGCAATGCCACTTACCTTCCTCATGCCAACTAGCGCTCAACAGCCAGCTACTCAAACTTCCGAGCCTTCCTTTTTCCCCTCACTTGCCTGTCAGCTCTTGAAATGTAGGTCACCGACACTGTGTCGCACACGCAAAGTTAGGCCGAGTTCACACTCGTGTTGACTGAAGCGTGATGAACAAATGAGATTATTTACTGACGTGAGATGTGTAATTTAGGTTGGATTCACTCTTGCGTTGAAGTAACGCACAATCGACAAATTAACGTTTGTTGTCACATCTCGACTCTTGTCTTTCCGTTGCTAGAGTGTCTTGTACCACTGACACACATGTACCATGCAGTGTATGTAATTTTAAAGCAAATGTGAACCGGGCCTTACCATTCTTGATTACTGCCCCTTCACATATAGCACTGCAACAAACTTACGTTTTTTGTTTTTTCCCCCTATTTTGAAGTGCCAGATTTAATCACTATTACTGATGTCTAGAGCCACAATTTTATGCTGAACACATTTTTACAGCATTTTGTTTCAATGTGTTACATGCACATCTGCAGCTTTGCTACATGGTCTATGATTGGATGATTTTACTCTCACTTGCCTTGGCAAATTTTCGCTATACGGAGTTACGATAATTATATTCTGATTGGTGCAGTCAAATGAGTAACGTGTCTGAACAAAGACACACTGCCAATAACCATGGTGCAGATTTGTCTATGTGCACGCGATACACTGAAACATATTTGGACAAAAATCTTTTTGCAACAAAATTGTGGGCCTACCGATGTCCGAGTACGTGATGTGAAGTGTTTGTGTATCACTTTTACTGGCTGTTGCGTCAATTCACTTCAGTACTTGTTTAGAGGCAGGTATTTTTGTGAACATGTCCATCAGGCGTTGTTGTTTAAGTTTTGGCTTCTCACTTAACAACTGTTGCTATTAAGCCTTCTGCATATTGTAGACACATTTCCTGCGAGATTTTCACTTGTGGTTTTTCATTGCCACCGCTGCTGTAATCGTCATTCTTTTCTGCACCTGTTACCGATTCAATAATTTCTTGGTCAGTAAAATGATGGACCACAGGGACATCAACGTCAATGTGAAGCCACTCCGTAACATTTTCTTCACGTAGGCATGTCATTTATTTTAGGATTGATGACACTCTTCACATAATGCAAAAATGTGTTCACTGTTTTGTTTCAAAACCTTAAAAATCTTCAATTTCGCTTTCTTCATCATCAGTCACATTGTTGGTTGTAAAGGTTGGCCACAGTTTGTACCAGGTCTGGTCTAAAACTGAATTGGGAATGCTGTTCCAAGCTCATGCAAGTGCCCAAATCATGTCACATAAATCGTATTCTTTCTTGATTTTTGCTACTGTTTTCCCGCTATTTAAACTGGACAAAAAAAACTGCAGGAACTCCTTACGATACTGACTTTTAAGTAATTGCAATATTCCTAGATTTTGTGTCTGAATCTTTGGGGTACAGTTAGGTGGCAGGAAAACAACACATACTTTTTCTTTGTTCTGTGTTTCTGATGGGGACGTGCTGAACAATTGAGTTGCCCAGTTGCAAAATGCATTATGTTTTGAGAAACAAATATTTCAAGGAGGGCAAAGAACTGTGGTTTCTGAACAGTGATGGCATGTAACGAATTACAAATAATTTTGTTACCAGTAATGATTACTTTTTGAATAATTCTTACGTGTAATTCGTTACTTTTAGGAAAAATTGTTACTTATGAGTAATAGTTACATTTTGTTTACTTCATGGATATAGTTTCAATGAATTTTATTCTTCGAATTTTATTCCAAACGTTGAGATAAACCACAGCAACGGCGCAAATCGATACACAATACTGTGCATAGACTGCATCTATTCTGTTGGGTTACAGTCATGGTTGCAGTGGAACACTGGGCGCCATATTTAATACTTAAAATATTTATCTAAAGTCAATATGGCGCAAATGTTCCAACTTTACTAAAATATTTTATTAATTTATACAAGGCTATACTTCTATGGCCAGTGATTGCTCTAGGCATCTTATAAAATGGCTTTGCCAAGCAACGTTACATAGGCAGAATCAATAAACGATAAATCTGCATTTCCATTTGAATATTTAAAAATTACTTCAAACTTTCACGTACACAGTTGACTGAGAATATGTGTGCTCAGTGCAAATTGTGTGTTGGCTGTAAGCTGCTGAGTTCAGCATGGATCAGCTGGGCTCATTCCAAAACTAAAGTGTTCATGATTGGACGAGAAAGAAAAACAAATTATTTACTGCAGTTAAAGATAACTTGGGTGAATTAGATAAATGTTCAAATACAGCACTTCAATAAGAGGCCCCAACTAATGAAGAAGCTATTTTTTCTTTCAGTTTCCCCCTATTTCCTAGTTTCAGAGGAAATAAATTCATATCTTTTGAACTTTGAATTCAACATTCAAAATCTTAGACACTGTCCCACTGTTAAATATGCTTTCTTGAAGCATAATACTTCTTTGCCTTTGAATGCACCAATAAAGAGACTGTTTAGCGTCGGCAAAGATGTATTGTCATTTAAGAGAGGAAAGCAAGGAGAGAGTAATTTTAAGATGCTGTTTTTCTGCAAAGTCACTTCAAAACGTTGAATGTTGGGTTGTTTGTTTTTCTGTGTGTTAAGTAAAAATAATGGGGCAGTTTCAATTGTTTTCTGTTAGAATGATGATTTCTGATGGTAAACAAACTGTAGGAGCAAATTGCATCAATGGGGACTCGATATATGACATGACTTCTAGTAAATACTTAATGTATTTAAAACATGTGGCCGTCTTTGAACAATGTACTTTTCTGCTGTTACATTTGATAAACATTTTTTCTGTGATGTAATTTTTACCATATTTTCGTATTACAGAATATATTAATGCGAACAAGAAAAAGAAAGTTTAATTAGAACGTGTATTGGAAATTTCAAAGTGAACATAAAGTAATTTTAATTGTAATTTTACTGATTACTTTTGTGGAAAGTAATTATTACTTGTAATTAGTTACAATTTTATTCAAGTAATTGTACTTGAGCCCTATTACATTTTCTGTGTACCTTTACCATCACTGTTTCTGAAGTATTATATATAGAAAGTTGGATTATGTAGTGAAAATACTAAAAAAGAATATTATGTCTTAACTACCAGTAAGTGAATAAGTGTTTTATTTTTATTTATTTATTTAATTGCATCCCTTCGAGCCTATTAGTATGGCAAGAACCATAAGCCTATGAAACGTGTCAATTGTAAAATCAAGAACATATATAGACCTATCTACACATAAAAAACCAAACAGCACAACCTTACAATATCACACCTGATATGTCTTCTTTACTTTATCAGTTCAAATTACTTGCCTGACAAAGGGAACGCTATATCTATATATATATATAAATTAAT
Source organism: Medauroidea extradentata (assembly GCA_003012365.1). NCBI lineage: Eukaryota > Metazoa > Arthropoda > Insecta > Phasmatodea > Phasmatidae > Medauroidea > Medauroidea extradentata. The sequence goes on along the minus strand of PNEQ01064159.1, from coordinate 35,355 downwards.
CCCTATTTCCCTTGGTCACGCCATCACGCATGAACGGCTGGACCGATTTCACTTGTTGTCGTTGTTGTTGTTGTTGTTGTTGTTGTTGTTGTTGTTGTTGTTGTTGTTGTTGTTGTTGTTGTTGTTGTTGTTGTTGTGTTTGTTATTGTCAGGAGAAGGTTCTTATGAAAGAAAAAATTTTAAAAATTGCACTGAAAATTAGAAAATTTAAGAATACTTATTTAAGAATACTTAACAACCATATAATATTATTTCTAATTTAACCTTAGCGCCTTGGACAATATAAACTTTTTTTAATATAACATAATGACATTTGACAACGAGGATGTAAAAAATCTGAATATCGTTTAAAACAAATGCTTCGGTCGGAGTTATTTTATTGATAGATATAAAAAAAACTGAATTTCTTAGTGTACATCATGGTTAATTCAGAGCCATTATGCCTAATATTAAAAGTTTTTGTAAGTTTGGATAGAATAACATGAACGTTACTAGCATAAAATGTTGTATACTCAGTTATAAAGAAGAATATATTAGTTTTCTTTGATTTAAAGTTGAATTTTCGTTTTTGAAAATGCCAGCGATTAGACGTACAAACTTAAGTCGCAGAACTCGCAATGCTGCGAGTCGAAAATATACAAGAGAAAGTCAAACTGACGAACAACGCGAAGCGCGGAATGAAGTTGAACGGATTGTATGGAATCAAAATCAACAACATAAATGTTGCGTTTAACCCTGTCGAGCCTCATTCAATTATAACGTAGAAATTGAGTACAGTTCACAGCAAATCGTTGCTATTGGACCAATGAACGTTGTATGCCAATATTGCAAGACAGGACAACATCTGTCGGGTCAGCTAGTTGAACATACAAATAGCACAAACTTACAATATCACACCTAGAATATCCTCTTTACTATATCAGTTATGATGACTTATGTTACAGACAACATACTAGTATTTAATATGAAAAAAATAATATAATGGTTAAGGCCCTGTTTCAGTCGCCATAGTGAATTTCATTATTTTTCTCTTTCTGGAATTCTGAGAATAAAAATGTTAAATCGGTGATTATACCGCAAGTTGTATATACCTTGAGCTACAGTACAAGCATGGCAATAGAGTTAGTAAGGTATAGTTAGGGTGCAATTTGTAAGGCAATTTATGAATATAAAAAAAATTGCCACACACATTGCAGCGTAATTATATGTTATCAGCTAAATCGCAAGGTCTGTACTGTAGTGAAATGTTAATAGAATTTGAGGTACAATCGCATATTTAACGTTTTTCTCCTTAGAATTCCAAAAAAGTGAAAAATAATAAAATTCAATTTGGTGACTGAAACCGAGCCTTAAGATAATTGGAAATTTGTTAGGAATGTAAGACCTGGATATCCTATGGAAGTGTACATTTATGTACATACTTGTGGACTTTATGCATCAAAGCAGACGGAAACAGTATATCTTAGTTTAATATTTATATATATTACAATGTATATACTTGTAAAATACGACCTTTTACATTTTAATACCTGCACATTTATAATGTTTGAATATAATCCTCAATTTCTTTTACACTGTGGAAACGTTTCTCAAACATATTTTATATGTTTGCATTAAATCTCCGAGTATTTTTTTCATTGCTGAATAGTTTTGGTAGTTTGTTGTATAATTTAAGGCCCGCATAAAACATATTTTTGTCAAATAAGCTTTTTTATTTTGTATAACACTCAGTTTATGGCAGTTTGTTGTATTATTATTATGGACGTCTTGTTATTTTTGTATAATATTCTAAGTTTTGTTTCACAAATTTAAGTTTAATAATAGCATATTCTGTGTATAGGGTTCTTACTGCCAGGGTCTTGAAGTGCAGCTTGCAAGAAGTTTTAGATTTTGTATTTGTTATGATGCATATGGCTTTCTTTTGTGTGAGGAGAATCATATGGCTGTTTGTTTAACTACCCCAGAATTCAGTTCTGTATTTCATTACTGAATGGAAATACAGTAGGCATAATAGATCATTCTTATCATTTTGGTGTCCAAAAGTAAGCTAATGGCTCTTAACATACAGCACATTGTTGAAAGTTTGTTTTATAGTTTTCTGATGTGGTCATTTTGTCAGATTTTTATCTATATATTGTCCTAGAAATTACACTACTACCATTGTACGTACTTAGAATGTGTTGATCTTTGTTTCCATGTTTGCAGAATTGTATGAACTGAGTTTTTGCAACATTCAGCAACAGTCTATTGATTCTAAACCACTTTTCCATCGACTCTAATGTAGCTTCAGTGCCACTCTATTAAGATTATTTTCTTTCACTAGAAGACTAGTGTCATCTGTGAATAAGGTTACATTTCCAGTCTTTATATTTTTTGGCAGGTCATTAATATATATTAGGAATAGCAATGGTTATATGCTTCCCTGTGGAACATCAGTTGTAATGTATTCCCAACCTGGATTCATTTTTTTACAGTATATAACTTCAAATACCAATGTTAATTTAAATAACAGTTTGGACATAATGGGTTTTTCAGCAGGTAAAAGGACATAATGCATTTTGCTGCAGTACATAGTTTTCATCTGAATGTGTATTCTCTGTACAAAGTTTACTACTTACACAATACTAAATGAAAATACAGTGGCAGTTTTATTCACACACATTACAGACTCAGCCCTTCCCTCTCTTGTAATAAATCCCCCACATCAAATCCATTTTTCTAAAGATTATTACTGTGAGAAAAATGTTCAGTTTCTGTGGTACATAAAAGTTATCATAGTGTGCATTGTCCATACAACGTTTACTAGAAATACAATAAACGGAAGTACAATGACAGCTTTAATTACTCACATTACATACAGAACAGCAGTCGGTGTCTTGGGAACCAAAGCCTATGTTTAACTCACTGTCAAAAATGGAGCGAAAATGATCATATTTGAGGTGCAACTGTTGCTCATGTGATTCTTGATATTTAGTTCATAAGAATTTAATGCTTAGTTCGCTAGGAAGATATTGCCTACTTGTATTTCTGCTGTGGCAGTAATGTGATTCAAGTACAGTAAGTGACTATTGAAATCCTTTACACTCCCTCTTATCTGAATAATGGATGGATTTTCTGTCACCTCTATGTCCATCCACAGGCACATTGCCCAGTTGCAGCAATTTTTGGCATAAGATTTGAACACGGTCTCCTGTTACACACAACGTATATACAAGGTTTATACTGTGTGAAAATGCATGACAATGTTTACCACAATAACTATTTTCACACTGTATTAGACTTGGACATAACGAGTTTTGACTCGGTAGGGACATAACAAATTATTTCTGCAGTACTCTTCATGACCAAAATGAGTTTGACTGCAGTATGGGTTTTTTAAAGCCTGTTTAACCTAGGACAAAATGAGATATAAAAGATTACTAATATTCAGCATTGTGTATTCGAAAGGGACGAACAACATAGCACCAAAAACTCAATTTCCGAAAAATTGGGACATAACGAGTTTTGCAACTGGATGACTCAATTGTCAAAGAGGAGCACAATCTTGCATTTCAGGTCCAGACATAACACGAAGAATAACTAAATGTTCAGAATTATCCAACGAGCGAGCTACACTCTTTATTAATTATTTAACTTAGCACCCTAGCTGAGACTATTACATTATGTGAGAGGGAGACACAATGTGGTAAGAAACCAGGATTTCCCTGAGTTAGGGAATGAGGAGAATAGTTGCAGCCCTCTCGTCAGCCAATTGCCTGTGCGGTACACACAGTTGCTGCATGCTTCATGCGCATCACATACCGCATATTCCTATGTATTTCACGGCATGTTTTCACGCATATCACACAGAAAAAAACATTTAGGTTAACTGAAGGTTTGGTTAAAACAAAGTCGGGTACGCGGGGAGGCGTGTATATAATATTAGATAAGTTATGCATATTGTACATATAAGAATAAATAGGTTCAGCCATGATAAGTTTGCTAATTTAATTTTTCCTAAATTAATTTTTGATTGTAAATTTTTTTTCTAGGTAAAAGCTCTGTTGGGTATCCGTGTTGTCCAGGCAGCGTGTGGAAGTCGAGATGCACAAACACTTGCGTTGTCAGACGAAGGTCAAGTATTTTCATGGGGTGATGGTGATTTTGGCAAGCTTGGAAGAGGAGGAAGTGAAGGCTGCAATGTACCCCACAATATAGAGCGTCTGAACAATTTGGGTGTCATTCAGATAGAATGTGGTGCACAGTTCTCACTGGCACTCACCAAATCAGGACAGGTAAGTTCAGCATGTTGCTTAAATCTGTGGTGCCACACCTCTGAAAAACATAGTTCAGTTATATGTAAGGTTAGTGCTTAAGTTTTGTTGTATTTTTAGTTAAGATTTACATATCAGAAATTACACACACTCTATCAAAATTCAAGACCCATTATACATTCAGTTGATTGCTTAGTGCTTCAACGTAATCTTAACTAGTTTCAATAAGTGTAGAAGCTGATCCAGACAATTGGAGTAGCTGGCAACAAAGAAAAGAGAGAGAGAGAGAGAGGATACTGGAGTAGGAGATGGTTAAACAGGGTGAGGGAGGATACAATGGTGGGTCTTGGGGGAGGAAGGAAGGAGACATGGCTGGCAAGAAAGAAAAAAGAGAGAGGAAAGATAACATCTCTGGCTAGAGAGTGATGTGGAGGAGAGCACTGGGGTTGGGGTTTGTCCCTCCCTCCTCCACAGCTGTCTATAAATAGCCTGCCAAGGTCACTTGCTGCTGCCTGCCAGCCTGCAGGCATGCGTGCATGTGTGTGCCTGTCTGCTTGACAACATGTTTGCCGTTACAAGCATGTCCCAGTTTCAGACCAGTGAACTCAAGTACACCAGACAAAAACAACGTGTATTAAGGGTTGTTTGCTACTATATTTCTTCGTTACACAGCCGCTTCCCATGTAGTCCAATCAGGGCAGGAGAGCATGAGACGTACATAATGGTTACTGTAATTGATTTGGAACTGTCCACCACTCATTGGTAATGTAAGAGAGTGAAACTGAAAAATAACAGGTACTATCTACTCTGTCTGGTTGTTGCCAAGGTCACAAGACACACCTGGATTTACGGCTGTAACTTAATTAATCCTATCCAATTTGAAAGTAGAAGTCTACGGAGCCAAGAATACTTACTCAGGTAAGTAATTGTGTTTAGTTTAGAATTATATCCAGTATGTTCACAGAAAAGGATAATGAAAACCTTGCTCTTGGTGTTGGGCAAAAGAAACTGAAAGTACTGGCGGCCATCCTGTATATTTGCAAGCTGGGTTGGCCTTGGCCGAACCCACACTAAACATAAAAAAGGACTAAAAAGTCATACCTGTAGGGAGGATGGTGGAAGACAATGTGAAAGCAAGAATAAGAGGATTTCAAGCACTTAGGTACCAAACTGTGGACTTGGTTATGGAAAACAAATTAATGTCTGTGCAAAGACAAAATGTCCCTCCATTGTAGTTCTACAAGACTCCTTTTAATGGTGTCTCTGTGTTTGCCAAATCATTTATACTATATGAGTAATACACATAAATTATGTCTTGGTTGTTATGACACCTGACAGTTCCAAGAAAAGGGCATGAGAATGAGAGGGTTTTAATAGATAATGTAAAAAATTTTGGGCCGATTTGGACCCACCTGAACTGCTAAACATCAACTGAAGGTACGTAGATAATAGGGCTGAATGTCTGATGAACAGTGTAGTCATTAGAGACAGATTGAGTTCATTGGAGAGTTGTGAATGGCAAGAGAACTGTGCATGACATATATTGAGGAATTATATTAGTATTTGATTCGAGTAATTTTATAAATATAACATCAAAACTAGAATCGATACTGCTAGACCAAGAATCAATCTCATTTACCTTTTAAATGTATCATACCTCTGTGGCACCTAATATATATTTTTTTATTTGAATATTATTCTGTGCTGTCATTCCTGTAACCTTAAAAATCATACATTAATTAATTATTACATTAAATGTTGAACTAAGAACTAAGAAACACCTACGAAATCCATAAATTTTGTTCAAGGGTTGTTGTGTAATATTGTAACGCTTTGGCTTTTAACTTTTCATCCTAACAGTAATTTATTGTTTAGAGAAATGCTAAATCTTACTATACACAACACACTAAATTCTTACTGCAATAAGTTAATTATTTCAATCATTTAAAGAACACTTAGAGAAAAACACTGACCTCATGTATCAAAATAAAGATTTTCAATGTACGTAAAGAAGACTTTGGCTGCTAGCTTAACCATTTAAATAAGTAAACAGGAGGTTGAAGTACTTCAAGGCTGATACTTCTTGATAGTGACTCACACATAAGAAAGGAAAAACACGTATTGTTTGTGCGAGTATGCAGTTGCATGACTTTTCAGTTGCTTAGGCTAGTTTCTTCAGGCAACGTTTGAAAACACTGTAAGCAAACATTTAGTTGGCAGCTTTTCAATGACTCTCAACATATAAACGACTTTTGGGAGTTTGCCAGCTGAAACCACATCCACTTGAAGTGTAAATATGGCAACATAGCACCATTTTTCTACCTGTAAATAGTACTCTAGTGAATATAGGAACATACACTATAATTTTTTATTGTCTTTGCTGACATTTTCAACTACATTTCACATTTGTTGCTCATATACAGATGATAATATCTTTGGATTTAGGTTAGGTATGTACTGCATGTATTATTAATAATAATAATATTGTAATAACTTCTTGCAGTTGGGCTTTCACCCGGTGGCAAGCTCACATGCCTCACTCTCCCTCCAGACCTCTCCTGAACAAACCAACCCGGTCAACCCTCACCAGCTCCACTCTAAGCACATTCCACTCCCTCACCAACCTCACCATCATTGACTGCGTACCCCTCTCCATCCTCCTCCACCCCCTACGAATCTTAAAACTGTTGTTTCCTCTCCCTCTGTAATCACCCTTGATTAATTGGGAACCTAACATTCCCCATCCTCCCTCTCTCTTCACCACTCTGAACAACCTAACAAACCTCTCCACCATTCGCCTGTCCTTCAAAGTACTTCAACCAATTTCCTTCATTATCACTGATGGTCTGTAATTACCTTCATCCTCTCCCTCCTGCCCCTGCCGTCTCCACCTGCCCTTCACCCATCTAGCCACTCTCCTCTGAACCTTCTCCAGTTCCTGCACCTTCCATTCCATGTAGGGATCCCACTCTGCTGCTGCATATTCCAGCATCGGGCGTACTATTGAGGTATATGCCTTCTCCTTCACCACACTACTGACTCCTTTCAGGACTCTTCCCAGCATTCCCAGGGCCCTTAGAAACCAATCTCTTCACCTGTCCCCTCCATGCAAGGTCTTCTTGCAACATCACTCCTAAGTACTTGTATTCTGCTGCCTCCCCTATCTCCTGCTCTCCCCATCTGTGTGTCTGCTTGCTCTTTACTCTCTTTTTAGTGAATCTCACTATCTTTGTTTAGTTGACATTAATCTTCATTTATTGGCCTCCGTCCATTCCAGTACCCGATTGTCTGCCTGCAAGTTGATTTTCTCATCTACTTCCGAATACAGTACACAGTCATCCATCCTGCCACCCACTCCCATGTCATTTGCCATTATAGTAAACGACAAAGGGCCCAGAACAATTCCTTGTGACTCCCCTGATGTTACAGCTTATTCTTTTGACAAGGTGTCCCCTCACTTTCTCTCTCTGGCTCTGTCCCTTAAGGAATTCAACAATCCTGTCAACCACCCACCTGTCATCTAGCAGCTCATTTACTTTCCTCAAAATCTATGAAGCAGGCATCCACTTTCTTCCCTTCATCTACAGGTTTTACAAGCAATCTCTTCTGAACCCATGCTAATATTCCTGTATCCAGTTCTTGTCATCCATTGCATCTACCACAAAGTTAACTACCAGCCTTTCAACTATCTTACCCGTGCTCGAGATGAGACTCACCGGTCCATAACTACCAGGCCTTGCCCTATCCTCCCCTTTCTTGTATACTGTCACCACCAGACCTTCCTTCCACCCCTTTGGTAACTGGCCCTCCTCTATCGATCTGCCAAACAACACTTCTGAATACTTTGTTATCACCCTCCCACCAAACTTAAGAGCCCCATTCCCTATGCCATCGGGCCCCACTGCTTTGTTAGGATCCAAGCCTTTAATTACTTTGCCTAAATCCTGTTCCCTTATCCTTAGATTACCACTTGGCCCTTTGACTCTATCTGCTTCCTCACACCATTCTTCCGTGCCCTCAAACACCAACAAATACTGAATCTGCAATATTTCTGCTCTTTCATTGTCAGTGGTTGCAGTCAAACCATCATTCTCTGTTAGTATTCGAATTCCTTTCTTTCCACCTTTCACCCTTTTCAGATAACCGAAGAGCTTCTGCCATCCTTTGCTTTTTCCCTCAACCATGATGTTGCCCAAGTATTCATCCTTTGCTGCTTTTATCTTAGTTTCTAGCTCCTTCTTTATCGACTTCATCCATACCCTGGTATGTACAATTTACCCTCTCCTATGTCTTGCATGTAATTGCCTACACTTGTTCTTCAGCCTCTTAATTTCTCTCCCATAATATGGTGGGTCCCCCCAGCCGTTATTCTTTTTCTTGGGACAAATCTCACCAACATATCATGATCTTATTTAACTCTTCCCACAGGCACTTCACATTCTCCCCTTTAGCCCACTCATTATACCTATCCCTTAGGAAGTGTTCCGCCCCTTTCCTGTTTCCTAGTCCATATTATAGCATTTGGCTATAGAAAGGATAGATTGTTTTAATAGTATGAATATTTACTGTATGTAATTAATCTTTTCTTTATTTATTTCATGTTATCTTAAATCACTTACATTTTCTTGTATTTTATTTTAATGTTTTGCAAGTTTAGTTTCTCTTTGGAATCTATAGGATCAGTTAATGAATGCCCCTACCTAGTTAGTTATTAATATTATTTATTCATATTTTTTTTTGTTAGGACTCACATCCAAAATCTTAATTTTATTTGTTTTTATTTTATTCTTGTTTTATTTTTGTTAATTTTTTTTCCGTTTGTAATTATTCTCCAGCCCTAATGCCTGTGTTGGCGACGTTGTGAAGGCTTGAGGAACAGCCGCGAACGAGGGGGCGTTGTCTAGAGATAAGAGCAGTCTTGGCCGAGCGATAATGCCGATATGGCGTATTTTTAAAATTACCGTCTCGCTAGCACCGAAAGCTAGCGCCATCGTAATGGTTTTTCATAGTTTTTGGACGGCCAAGCAAAGTTTGTTAATATAGGAAGTCCGTAGATCGTTTAGAAGAGTCTACGAGGCCGAAATGTAATTAAATTTTTGAGTGCGCAAGATTTGAAGACGGCAGCGTTGGCGGCTTGTTGACGCCATTTCCGTAAGAGACATGATTGGTATGACGCTGTCTTGTTTTACCGCACCAGACACTTTCTTTACTATAAATTAGTGCATTTTAAGCAGTGTTAATATTTGGAATGAACTAGGAATAACTTTGATTTTGAAGAGTAACTATGATTTTCGGTTTTATTAGGACTTTTACCCATTTGCCTTGTTTTATGAGAACTCTCAAGCCTACCGCTCAGAAAGAGACAGATACTAGTCGCGGGCATTTTAAATAACTTATTTCGTGTTGTGTACAAGACTAAAGTTTTACAAATAACTAAAACTTTTTTTTTTTTTTTCAATTGGAGAAACACTCATTAAAGAACTCTGATTTTGAACCCTTAAAATTATGTTAATTGCATTTGCATTACACATGGTAATTGCTCCTGAAATGTTTTATCACCTTGAAAACTTTTCAAGGAATATTTTCTTTATGTCGGCCTAAAATTCAAATTATTAAGGATGTGGTAGTTACCTACACTGACAAGCTTACATAGCTAATAATTTTAAGTTTAGGTCAGCATTTTATGTTTCCTGAATTATTTATTCTATCATGTTAGTTATTTGGACTAAATAAATATTGTTCTATTTTATCTCCTTTTGTTGAATTATGGTTCTCATGTGGATGAAAGTACGTACTAATAATTATTGGTTGTTGAAACCAGATGTAGCTTATATATTATTTAGGTCAAAACCAGTAAGAGTTCATGTATGCTTTTAAGGCACTTTTTCACAGAATTATTATGCTACACCACAGTACACAACACCCATATTATTTTACTCTGTAGTACACTAAGTAAAGTGTGCACAATATTACCATCTTTGGTTTTATCGGCTCTGGATTTGCCTAGCTTTATTTCTACCACAGGTATATCATGATCACTGATTCCCTCTACTACCATTGAATCAACTATGAAATCCCCAGGCCTGACCAACACTACATCCAGCACTGACCTCACACCATCTGCAGTCCATCTAGTTGGTGCTCCTACTGCCTGCACTAGCTCCCTGTTAACTGGCTGTGATGCTATTTTCTGCATAATACCACCCATGTCTTCCATCCTCTCCACCCACTGTACCCCGGGCATATTGAGGTCTCCTGTTACTACCACCCACTATCTATCGCTCAGCCTATCGACCCTTTCCTTCACTGTCTCAACTGCTCGGCTTCTCTGCCCCGGTGGCCTGTATACTGTCAACAATCTGAAGCTCTTACTTACATTTCCCCCTTACATCTAGTTCCATCACTTCAGCATCATCGCTCACCCATGCTACAGAACCCTTCGAACTCTCCCTCAGGCACACCATTATACCACCCCCTCTCCCATCCCTGTCTCTTCTGAATATGGGGAAATTATCCTGACTCAGTTCACTGTCCAGCACTTCATCACCTAGCTATGTGTGAACTCCTATCACGACATCTGCCCTGTATCCCTCAACCGCACTCATGAATGAATCCTGCTTGTTGTCAATACTTCTGCAATTTATTACTATTATTTTGAAGCTGTCCCCCATGATTTCCCCCTCCCCATCCTTACCTTTCCCCTGTGTCTTTGTAATCGTAACCTTTCTTACAGACTCCCCTATCTTATCTACTCCTGACTCCCTTATTTATTTTAGTAGATTAAAGCAAAACTTGGAAAGTTAACTATGAAAAGGAACTAGTTCCAGTTAAGTTCCTCCACTGATAAAAATAACTTGACCAGTGACATCAGAATAGATTGCATTATGGGAGAATCAGCTGTTTTTGCGTATATAATTGCTTGTTTGCCATAAGGCTCAGTTCATTAGCATGTTTGTTACATGATTTATACAGAACCATGTAAAACTTTGCCTTATATTTAACGTGTTATATAGGACTAACAACAGTTCTTGGAAGAGATACAAAGTTTCATAATGTCCCATGATTTAAAAATATAAATAATTGCATCGAAAGTCAGTCACTTTTGCTTTCATGCTCGCTGTATTTTATTTCTGTCTGTTTTATTATGTAAAGTGTGCACAGTTTTTTGGCAAATTGTAATATTTCAAAAACAGAGTAGGCTTATAGTGCAAATCATTTATCACAAGGTAATTTGTAGGCCTTGACCTACTGCTTTTAGCCTCGCATGGGAATAGGCTTACAAGTAAGTATATATATATTTTTTTATCAAATTCAAGGATTTTTGTTTCCAATCTTCCCATGAGCAAATTTACATAGGATATGGCCATGCGGACACCCATGGCTTTGCCTTTGTTCTGAAGGTAGTGACTGTCTTAACAATTGAAGTTATTTTTTGTTAGGGTTAGTTTGGGAAGTTCACCCAGGTATACTGTGGTGTTTTCACAATTGGGTGGTCTCAGGTTGAGGTAGTGTTCAATGGCAGACAGTTCAGATGAGTGGTGGATGTTGATGTAGAGATATGTGACATCTATCGTGACCAGGTAGGCATCTTGGACATTTTGTCGCGGTCTCTCAGCTGTTATATAAAGTGGCCATTGTCTTCTACGTAGGAAGGTAGCTGTTGTACCCAGGGTGTAAGGTATATGTCAACAAATGCCGAGATTTTTTCTGTGGGGCTGCCAACACCAGATGCTATGGGACCACATCAATACATATCCAAATCTTGACAACCCCCAAGTCTCATTAACAGATAATCACAAACCTAGTACAAGTATACCCTTGAACTCCTGGATCTCCTCTATTTGAATTTTTCTACCGCACTCTAGTTAGCTCCCAGGCCACTAGTGCAAATAACCATGCTTCCACCACCACCATTACTCGATGTATCTCAACTCGCCGCCTGGTGAAGTTGGCCAAAGCCTGTGATACATTGTGCAACTGCACATTTGTGCAAGAATGTGCGTTTGTTCTTTCTTATGTGTGTATCAGTATCAAGAAGTGCCAGCCTGTGAGTATCTCAACCTTCTGTGTAGTTATTTAATTGGTTAAAGTAAATGTTTTAACAATGTTGGAATGTCAGTGTACATGTTACGAAAATAAACTATAAAAAATTATGCAATGCAAGCAGTGACACTTTACTATTCAAGGACAGTAAAATATGTTTTTATTCTGACCAAGACCATTTGACCACTGTGTCAAAATTATTTTATGGACTTAAATCCATGTCTTGGTTACCAGGTGTGGACTTGGGGAAAAGGTGACTACTTCCGTTTGGGGCATGGCACAGATCAGCATGTGAGGAAGCCTACTTTAGTAGAAGGGCTCAGAGGAAAGAAGATAGTACATGTAGCAGTGGGAGCTTTGCACTGTCTAGCAGTCTGTGACACAGGCCAGGTAACTGTACACTTTTATTGTAATGTTGTCTTTTAATGGTCTTGCTCATAGTCGTGAGTACATTTTGAACACTTTGTTTGTTTTGTAACAGAAATCTTTGTAATCTTGGGTTTATTTATCTATCATTATATTTAATGTTTTTGGTTAGAAGGATCGCTTACTGTTTTAATAAAGTTTTGTGTGGTTATCATAATATCTTTAATCTGTCTATTTAGTGTTTAGAATTGACTAATTCCCGTCCATAGTTCTTAGATTTTGACGCTCACCTCCAATGGGAAGTACATGCCCCTTGACGTCATCGCAGGGGAAAATACTGTTGAAAACAAAGCTTGTTTACAAACATGCTGATTTGTTAGTTGGTAATTGCAGAAGGCAAAAATGTTGCGCACTCACAGATATGCACGCAAGGGTAAAAAATATTTGTTTCAATTTCATGGTTAAGCTATGCAAATACGTAAGATTAATGTTTACCTGAAAAAACTGCAAATTCCAAACAAATAATCAATTTTCTTGAAGTACATCTCATCCGGAATATGTGACTCCAAACAGCTAAATGAAGGTTATGTTCGGCTGCGGTATCCATGGAAATAAGAATTGTATCCCACACCTGACTGAAGCTCCGCCTCTTTTCAAGTTGTCCATTTTATTCACTATTTTTGTATTAAACCTAACATATTTTTTGTCTTTAATTCTTCAGGTTAGATCTTAAAGTAGGACTCATGTTGTTGCCTTTTAAATATATATTAAGTTCCTTTGGCTTTCTTAGTCAATTATCACTGTCTAGGAGTAACTGTATATATTTTTATGTTATAAATTAAAGAACGTAATTTATTCAAAACATAAATATTACCACTGCGTTAACAAGTGGTAACCAAACAATTCTAATTGTGCACTAAGTTAGATAAAATACCACCAGAGTTTTGTGTACTGCAAAATTACTCTTTATAAATAACAATGTGTGTTATTTACCCGTATTTTATATTAAGATTATGATTTTCTTTTTTACATTGTTCATAGTAAATTTAGTAAGCCTTTAGTGTGTTTTGTTTTAGTTAGAAAAGTGTACAGTGCCTGCAGGCTGCAGACACCTTGCAGCTTTGGATATCTGTCCCACTACCCACTGACATGAGTTTTCAACCTTCATCTAGTTATATAAGGCGAGTCGTTCACCAGTGTGTTAAGTTGTCTAGGACTCGGCTCTCCCATTATGTATTCTAAGCACTCAACCCCTTCTTGGACTAACACCTGCGTAAGGGAGCCATATGCCTATCAGTACAATACCTATCCTGGACTACCTCCTGTGTAAAGGGGCCATATGCCTACCTCTTGTTTACTTCCTTACCATCACCCAGACTACCTCCATTGGCATAAGGAGACAGTATGCCATTCTTAACCTTAGGCTGTTAGCCATTCCTCTTCTCTATACTCTGTACCTAGCAACTGTAAGGGAGATCACCGAGCAAGGTGGAGTCTTGTATTACGAGACTCCATTAATTGTATCGTAGAATCAGTGAGTATAACCAAGTGACTGTGATTGCACCAGTTTTGTAACCAGTGATTTTCAATATTTTAGTAAATTGGTAGGTAAAGTACCCTTGAACTGTGCAAATCACCAGATGAGGTAGCGTCCTTAGAGCACCCAAGGTATCAGGCTACTTTAGCTTTGCTCTGAACGAGTCCTCCAGTAGTCAAACTGCTGCCAGGGCTCATTTTCAAGCCATTAAAACTTCCAGGATGGTAATTCACCTTCTCCAAACTTAGTGCTAAATACAGGGGATGTAGATCCTCAGCACTCCCAACAATGGACCTAGTCAGCCAAATCCTTTACCATTTCAGACAGATGAGCAGACCTCTCTTGTGCCCGCTCAAAACTCTATTTAAATGTTTATGCCCGCTAGTGAGATTAGTACAGCAACTCATAAGTGTATACTGCGAGGAGGCCAAGCTGGCTAAGATGGCCATGTCCAAAAGAACGCAGAATCTGCTATGGGCTATGCTATAAAGGTGAGTGACTCCATAGAACTTCCCCATGTAATTGAACCAAGGAGTTTTCCAGCTGCCTTAGCACTCAGGGAAATCTGTACACACAACCAGGGATTCACTCCTCTGTGATGCAAGGGGACAGCTCTAAGGTCTTAACTTTTGAGCTAACCCGGCTTCACCGAAAACCCTCAGGTGACCCTTATTGATAGCACCATATGTCAGGTCTCCTAGGGCTAGGCTAGGCGACACCTTTCATAAACATACATATAACTACAGTATAAACTTCGTAAACATAACTTGATTTTCCTATTTTATGACTAAGAATTTACACAGCGATTCAAAAACCTGCACTAAGTATTGTGATTTCTCAGTCATTCAATTACAAATCCACTAGACCTCCAATTTTATGAATACTCATAGTTCCATTCATCACATTTGTAAAGTCGCTAACTTCGTAAAATGATAGGGGCCTATGTTGCCCTCCACTCCATCATCAAATTCTAAAGTTGTATTTTTTTCTACAAAGTGCCTCTAGTCTGGCTCTGATTTTCATACTGTTGTAAAAAGAAAATAAGAAATGTAATAATCAAAATATGAATTTGTATAAATACCAGACAACTAATGAATAACATACCCTTGAACAATAGAATTGCCCAACCATTGTCCCAAAAAGAAATTAGAACACCAAGTACTAAGTGCCTTCTCAAGAGTGTATAGTCTGAATTCCATACTGTTTAATGGAAAAACAAGACTATTGATAGTTGAACTGTAGATATAATGTATCTCTATCAAAAAAAAATTAGAAAACCAAGCTTGCAAGTGCTTAATTCAGTGCAAAGTACTTTTCAATTTGTTTTGCAGAAAACCAGACAATATATTAATGAAATAATAATTTACACACAAAAAATTTACGTGAAGTTGATGGCTAAAATTGCTTGTCTCTAAAACAAATTTAAACACACCAATATGTAGAAAATAGGCATGCATTAGTAGCCAGCACCACACCGATACGTAAAAAATACACCAGAGTAAGAAGGGTAAGATGTATTTATTTATTTCACTGTATTATATAACTTTGTGTTAACTGAGGTATAGTCTAAACATTCCCTCAGTATTTATACTTTATTATATTTAGTTAAAAAAAAGCGCAAATGATGAATGTGAGTGTAGGAAAAGTTTGTTAACAAGACAGAGACAGCGCAGTGACAGTTCTCAAGATGGCTGATAAGGTCACTACAGCCTGCACAGATTTTCAACCAGACAAAAACACCATTTTTATTACGTCCTTACCTAAAATTGTCATAAATTACATGTGTAAGTGGTTGCAAGAAATTGCATACCACAGCCAGTATGTTGCATAAAATTAGGTGTATGCAGTACATGAATATCTAATTTATTTCCAAAAGTTGACGTAGCCATGGCTGCTGAAATTTCTACATATGGCTGATAGGTAGTGCGATCATCATCCTTTCCGATGATGTGAAATGTACATTTTATGGAATGCACTGTTCAGAAAATTATGTATCAAGTTTATCTATGTACAGTGATATAACCAGTATAAAGAATTAATTTCACACTACTATTAAAGGGGGTTGTATAAGAATGTAAATTATAGTAGACATTCACTGTTGGCATGAGGCGAGAAATATATAACTTGTCTAGAAATTACCTAGAAAAAGGCTGGACTACAGTTACGAGCATTTGCGTATGTGCCCAAACAATGTGACTTTAGTACGGCCTCCATTTAGGCCTTAATACATAGAAGTTTTGACAGGGGAAGTAGGTCAGCTTGGCACAGGCTGTGGCAGTAGCAGGGCAGTTTTCAAACCATCACTGCCATTTGTTTTTTTAGTTTGAAAAAATTTTAACTAGCCAAGTAATAACTGCATCCCCACAACTATAGTTTAGTGCTGTGAATTAAATTATATAATTGTAAACTTTATACCGTTCCTGAGAGTGTGTTCGTAAAATTGCTACCTTTACTAAATCTAAGATTCGTTTAGTCGGGGTCTAGTATATGAGGCAATTTTATCATGATTAATATTGATCAATTGGAGACATTAATTAAAAAGCTAACAAATTTTAGTTAATGGCAAGACTTGATGCTATTCTGATACATGTAAGTGGCTTAAACTTTAACAAGACAGTATCAGCATTAATTAAATAGACCTTTTTTAATTTAGTTTTATGCAAATAATCTTTTAGGTTCTAAGTACCTTTGTAATGAGTTGAGTTCAATATTCCATTATCAGATAGTAGAGATGAAACAGAAACTAGTGCAACTCTCTGACGCAGGGTGCTTTATAATTCCACATCCTTGCTTTATATGAAAGGTAGGAATGCAGCATCGGTTTGAGATGTGAAGCACGCCAAGGGTAAGTTCTAGTTAAAGAGAGGGTTGCTGAAGAAACTCACCCTGACCCCTATAAGGGTGCGTAGGAGGAAACAAGCCATATGATTGTGCAGGTTTGTTGGTACACAGCAGATTAATTATCTGACACTTCTTCTTATTGAATGGGGGACACAATAAAGATGTTGTCTGGACTTACATTGGGAAATTGTGTCTCAGCATGTTTCTGGAGGTCAGCTGTATTTGTTGGCCCCAAATCTCCATTGCTGTGGTGGGAGGTGCGTAGGAATAACTTCGCTTTGGACACGTGCTTTTTTTTCCTTTGTTGATACTGTGATACAGCCCAAACAGAAATTCAGATGGGTAGTTTTTTCATGCCTTGTTCCTTATCATTCCACACTCGATGGAGCTGGGGGATGGGCAGCAGTTGCTCAGGTTGCGAATAGCTTCGTACTTTTAATGTGACTGCCTACTGCCCGCTGAAAGTGCTACGCCTGCCGAGCCACTTTTGGCAATGTGTGTTATCGCCAGCCTTGGGAACAGAAATGGAATCTATGTGAGACATGGATACCTTGGCTCCAAGCTCCTGTTACAAGAAACATGTACCCATTCCTTGTGGCAGGGTGGGGTTCACTTCCCCCCCCTACTCCACTGGGACTGCACCTCTCTAGGCAGTACAGGACTGGGTCAGTGACCAATACCCAGGCATATACTGTTTGTGATGGACACACCCACCTTGGGCGCTAGCCACCTGACTGGACTCTCCCGAGCAGGCAAGCTTCCTCCTACATGGTCCCGTACCTATACATACTAGGACAAGCCAATCTTGGTGTCCTAGCTCTCAGTCTCCTAAACAGATTCCCTGAGGCAGCTATTGCCAGGAGCCTCATATTTCCCCTTCCCCTCTTTACAACCTCAACAATGGCTCCAATCAAAATGTCAGTGAAAGGAGGGAAGATAAATGTTTCAGGACAAGTAGATGTCTGTCAGATTCTTAATCTAGGAACACATTTTATGATTAGTCTAGTCAACTTCACATTAACTTTGCAGAATAATATCCCCCTAACCCATCTACTTGTACTGTTATCTTCCAGGCCCAGGGCAGGCCACTACCACATCACTCCTGTTTGCTTCTATATCCTCAAAAACATATCCCGAGCTCCAAAAATGGCCTCACTGATGTCCATCGCTATAACCCAAGGCACAACTTAACTGCCATCTCCCCAACAATATTACAGGTCTGTCTGTCCTTGTAGCACTTGATTTGTTCTGATGAGCTCCCTAGGAGATGTTGTGTCTAGAGTGGAGGGAAGGTAGAGTTCTATTTGGTATAGGTATGTTCTCCAGGGCCACCCGGCTTCACACCACTTGGCACCCCTCTCTTTAACTCATTTACTGACGTGCACATGTTTTGTAATGGCCATGTTGGTGTGCTAAGGTAAACAAACCTTGAGTGCCGGGGCAAGCAGAGTTGCCTAAACAAACACTTCCCCTTTGCGGCCTGTCATCCCGCAACATTTGGATAGTTTTGTTTTACCGGGTAGAACACAAATGTGTGTGTGACTTGACAACTCTGAATCAATCACTGAAATACGTGTTCTGTGTCAGTTAGCTGGCATTACTGTATTTAAGTGACATTATTGTAACAAACCAGATATTACGCGCGTTGCTTGGTGCAGGAGAACAAACACAGACCTTGGCTACGCCCTTCCACCACTGAGCGTCAGCTGTTGCATGATAGGTGACGTGTAAGACCAGCCAATTACCCACTGCTGGAGTATATAAGCCAAGGTACCAGACGGTAGCAGCAGTATCTTACCAGATTGCAGAAAAATAGGTTTTTCCTCAAGTTACTGTTTGCTCTGTCTTATAAACTTGGCACTAATGCTTGGTGTTCACACTAAGACTTGAATCTCAGTTTTGTGTGAGGTTTAAAGCAAATGTAGGAATAGCTAACCATACCTTCTTTGAAGTCTGTGTGACTGGTAAAACCTTTGCACCAACAGTCTACTGTTTCTGAATGTTCATACTCGTTCCTTGCAGGCACTGAAGAGACTGAGAGTAGGCACTGTGACACCATATTACATACTTGGCTCTACATCCTGCAATCAACTCTGGTATGTCAAGGGCAAGTGAGTTACGGGATACCTGTACCTTAGACAGGCCAAAAACAATCTTCAGGGCACATGTCATCCTAATCACGTTATGGTCGAAGACGCTTAAACTCCCTCCAACCTCTCCAACCTGTCAGACTGTCTTATCATAATTCTATCTGACTTACACCACAAAATCTGTTGCATCTGTTTTAATACATACTGAGGGAAATAACACCCTCCAGTGTGCTTGAGAGCCCTGCATTTTGGCTTGGAGTTATCCAAAATTTGTTAGGAATAATGAGCAGTAAAGGCACCAAGAGAGGGTCGTATGTTCAATCTCCTTGAGAGAGAGGTTAAACACATAGTATTTATAGAACTGTGCAAGTCTGCCTGTTTGAATTGTTTTTTTTTTTTTCAGAGAATATTATAAAAAGCAGACAAAGCACAGTCATGTTAATATCTGCAAGATGTTAGTGTGATTTGTTTTAACAGGTGTATGCTTGGGGAGATAATGACCATGGACAGCAGGGTAATGGAACTACCATAGTGAATAGAAAACCTGCTCAAGTGCATGGGCTTGAAGATATTCATGTAAATAGAGTGGCATGTGGTTCATCTCATTCTGTGGCTTGGACTATGTATAACTTACAGGCCCCAAATATTCACGAACCTGTATTGTTTTTGTCGTCTAATGATCCTCTTGGTATCTCTACATTAGGTAAGTTATATATAATTTTTTAATGCTACTGAAGCGTATCTTTCCTTATGTTCGTGAATTGTATAGACTTTTTTAACTTATCATTAGCATCCACAAAGAGTTATTAGATTCAAGAAAAATATATCTCATATGATATCTACATGGTTGGAGCTGTGTACATAGGATTTAGTTGAGGGAACATCTGCCACAATCTCTGTTTCACATACATGAACACACACACATTAAGAAAGCCATAAACAGTACTACATATTATACTGGACAAGTTTTCAAAATGTGATTATTAAAACAATATATAGAACAAAAATTAAATTAATCCTTCTTTAAACACTTGCTCATATGGTGCCACATTGTAATTGCCCGTTTAATACAAGCAGTGCGCGTGCAAGATGATTTGGTAAGAAGTGGTTTTCCAAAATTTTGTTGCTTTCAACAAAGATGTTGCTATAAATGCTACTGAATTTCGTATTAAAATTATGAACGTTGGAGAAAGTAGCAAACCTTTCTGTTTATTTTTTAGATTTGGTTTACAAGATATTACTTCTAAACCTGAAAGTTGTTAAAGAGTTTTGAGCTGTCTGTTTTAAAATATGCATGTTTTACCTGATTAATTCTTACGTTGGTAGTATTCCTACACCTGCTATGGTAATTATGTACAAAATGTATGCTGTTAACAAAAATTTCCTGTCTAATACAGCTGTTGTAAGTACAGGCAAAGCTAATGTTGCTTGTTGTAGTATGTAACTTAAAATTAGGGGCTCATGCTTGGATGTTTCCAAGATTGTATTCTGAGGGAACCTCTCGAAGGATGTTTTTTTATCTGGAGGTATTGCTATGTCCTAACATGATGTTAAAATTAAGTAATCTTTTGAGGTCATTTTGATGAATAATAATGAATAGTAAGCATTCTTATATTTAGTATTTTGGTGAATAATAAGCATTCCTTTTTTTTTTTTTTTTTTTTTTTAGGAATACAAGACACAGGCACTGCGGATGAAAAAACTCAGACGCAACAGTGCCCTAACTTTAATTCAACCAAAAAACCACATGTGTCGCTGTCAAGGATTATTTTAAACCTAGAATCAGATGGGGCAAAGCAGCATGCACTTCAACATGTGTTGAATGCTTTGCAGATCCTTCATGCTCGTGATGCTGTGGTTGCAGCTTTGTCCAGTCATGCTAGTGTGGGAGGATATTTATCTTCAGGTTGGTTTGTGTTGGAAGTTCTGACAGGCAACAGGAGTAGGGTGTAGTATTTTTATAGATATCCTGGATTCATTACCTCGTGTAAGTGTTCAGTAGTGATACTGCAGACCTAAAATAAATTTCTGTTTGTATTATTGTGTAAACCATGGGTATGAATTGGATCTTTGCTAACAGCTAACAACTTAAGCTATGGTACCTTAATGTGCAACATTTGAATGGCGAGTGACACAAATAATAAAGAAATGTCATTGTGATGTATGTTCAATATGTTTTGTAAAATATGAATTCCACTAGAGAAGTGAACAAAATAATTTAGTACATCCATTTTTCATAGCAGCAGGAATATGTCTTGGAAGGAAGGACATTTATAAAATGAATATGTGTGTAAAGACATTGAGTTTATTATTGTGTTTTGTGCCAGTAGTTATCAAAATGTTTGATTGTTACTGAGTGAGTGACAGTAGTGCAATAGGCCTAGGCCAAATTCTCATCCCAGTCAAAATTTTTTTAAGTGTGCAATATTTTGTATTTTTGGTAAATATACACACACTTAGAAGTACTAGTGGAAAACTGCTAGTTCATTATATACATGATGTAGGTATGTTTTTGGCATCACTTTTTAGGCTATTACATAATTAATTTGAGCCATTGTGAAATATTCTCTTAATGTTGTGATTAATACATTCAGTGATATGTTCTACATTTATTAAACCACAATTAATTAATTAATGTATTCTAAATCAATTTAATAGTTTTTCAGTATAATTTATAAGGAAAAGGGTACAGGTATCTACAGTATGTTTTGTGTATAAATAATAAGTGACGAGTGATTGAAGGGGTTTGCTTCGACACGTCACCATAGCGCCTGGATATAAGTTACGTTAATGCATGTCCTCGATTTTCAACACTTAAGTATTTTAATCTTAAATCACTAGCCTTCACCTGCACCTTTGCCAATCTCCATTTTGCTGTTTATTTTTGTGCCATTGTAGTATGGTAGCATGTCACAGCCAAATTTGTAAAGCAATATTTAGTTACGTTTTAGTACTATACAATGCATACTTTCAATGTATAATTGCTGCCACCAAGCTTTGTTAACCTTTTACGTAATTTTATTTACAAACACGGCAAAGTGTATAACCAGTATTACCAATCCCATGCACAGGGCTGAATTAATTGCACTAAAAAGTGATCAAAAGAAATACACACATAATTATTTATTGTATTTGTTTATTTTGTACCACAACTAAGTATTTTATATTTGCAGGTAGCATGCTTGTAAAGCACACAGATTCAAGCCACCCGTTGCCCATCTTGCTGATGGTACTTCTGCCTTTCTGGCAGTTATATAATACAGGTGTTTCACCCCAGTAATCAGTCATCAGTGGCCTGGCTTTCAGGCCGTGACGACCTTCCCAAAGGTTGTGGCTGTAGCCAGCCACCTAAGCATGAACTTTCTCCCACCAAAACTCTCCTAGTTACTATGGGGTTGTGACTGTAGTTGACTACCTAAGTCCTCTTATCTCACCTCAACCACCCTGGTACCCCACCTACTAGTGTAGCCAGTCCCACTCGGTGGGATCGCTAAGCCAGCGCCTTCTTGACTTAGCCTCACTTGAGCATGGAGATATGAACCTACGTGCTATCAAGCCACATGACTATTTTGCTCTCTCGTCTCCAGTCACTCAGGCGCTAAAGTATAAAGTGTTGTATGCACACCAGCCCATGGTGTCATGTTGTCAGTCAGTACCATTATTGGCACTTAGTGCCATGTTGTCGAAACTTTTATCAGCCTTTAGAGCCATGCCATTCAAAGAGGCCATAGAAATGTTGTTACCATCTTGGAAATCAAGAGTGATCACCTCAGCCAAGAGCAGAGCCTTATTCTCACCTATTATTCTATGGCTTGATGTGCCTTCGCAATTTTTTTTTTTAGTATGCTCTGTGGTATGTCCCGAAGTGCCTCATAGAGTTTGCTGTAACCTATGTTGTTGTGTTGTTGCTTCCCATGTCATAATATTAGTGTTTTAAACCATGTCGTAGCATCTATCAGTACAATGTATGACCTAAGACTGATTGTAGACCTCGTGAAACGAGTACTAAAGTTGTAATCCATATCTGTGTCAAGTTTATCGACCTGTTCTATCTACAGTGTACTTTGAGTACTTTCTGTGAAATTAAATTGCTTCACTTGTCTCCTTTCATAAAACTACATTGTGTACCAACCTCTGCAGTATGAGTTGAATGACATCTGCCTGCCATTATTTATGTAAGAACCACCCCTCTGCTAGTGCTGGAGTTCTTACTTGACTTCAGTCAGTAGTCACTCTCTGGCTCAAGGTTAATTCTAGTACAGATCACTCTAGAAGAATAACCTTATCTTCATATTCTTTAAAAAAGCTTTCTGGAGTTTTTCATTGTCCTAGCAATCACAGCAAACGCAGCGGAGGCGAGACAAAGCAAAAAATTATATGATGAATGTCAGTTTTATTTATAAACCATTCTGGTACGTCTGCATTAAATCATAACAGAACAATAGTTTGAGTGGCATAAATTAAAACATAAATGAAAATTTCTCTATAGGACATTTTAGACATTGTGTGATACACCGTACAGGACTGACTGAATTTAGGAAAATTGCTGAACTCTTTACTGGGCAACCAAATTGAAATGATGTAAGTTTTTAAAGCTCTTGATATATTGCTTGTAATTTTCTGTTGCTCATAGTAGTTGCATTCATGTGTTATAAATTAATTTTATTAATATTTAGAGTAATTCAGATATTTTTAAAAGTTTGTATCGTGCATACATTTCAAATGCTTGGGGTGTTCCAAGTTGTGATGTCCTCACACTGTATTTACTTCAACATCACTGAATGTGCATATATATTGTGGGGAGAGGAGTATTGTTGGGATGGGAGAGGGAGAGAGAGTAAAGGATGTGGGAAGAGGAAGAGGTGATTTATGAGAATTGGGGTAGGAGTTATAGTTTACAAATAAGAATTTTATGGGTTTCAACTGACAAGTGTGTTTGGATCAGTGTCACAAAGTAGTTGCTATGTTGCCATTTAATTACCCTGTATGTGCTATTAAAATTAGAAGCTGCTTACTATAAGATTACCTGTGTTTTTAATGAAGCAATTTTTCTGTTAGTTGAAGAATTTTGGTGTGTTGTTTAATTTTCAGTATGTGTGTATGCATGTAGGAAAGACATGGTGACCACATGTCCTTGAAATCTTGAAAAGCTTGAATTGTCATTGATTTTGACATGTCCTTAAAAATTTTGGAAAAATGCTTTAATCTCCATACTTGTTCTTGAGTGTGTTTTTTTTTTTTGTCTGTATGGTACATGGTAAGATATACTTCTATTAAAGTACGAAGATTGATATTTTTTTGTTATAGGAACCTGAAACATATCCAACATTTACAACATACTAATAATAACCTAGAGATAGTTAGTATTCACAAAGCGGGTATTATTTCAGCGTCTTGAATTTCAAATACAGTGTATTTGGTGCGGGTAACCTTTTTCCAACTGTCGTTGTTGCAGTACCCATATTTTCACTTTGAAAAAAGGAGAGAAATATATATAGTGTGTGTGAGGGTGAGAGTGTTTGTGTGTGTATGCACGTGTGTGTTTTCATTGGCAAAATTTAAGCTCTGCAATAAAACTATTTTACTGCAAGTATGTGTAGATCTGTATAATTTGTCATTTGGAACCAGTTTGCAAAAAAAAATTGCAGTGGACACCACATCAAGTAAGTTCCAATATAAAAAAAATTATGAAAAGTTATTTCTCATCTTTTGCAACATTGGAACCATATTTAGAAACATTGTGTAGGGAAAGCAACATGTCTGACTTTGCATTTGCCGTGTTAACATTATTGAACCATGAGTGTGTCGCAAATTCCAGTCCTCACGGAATTAATAAATTTTTTGTTATTGGAAAAGAAAAAATATTACACGGAAGCAACTTGGTGTCAAAATATAGCATTTTTATGTGTGTGATATATTTGGCAAAAGTACTGTATTAATGAAAGAGCTATTATTGACCACATTCGTATAGAAAATACAGTTGTTCTTTTCTTGAAAATTGGTTTTGTGTCCTTGAAATCCTGTAAATGTTCTTGAATTTAAAAATCAGATTTGTGTGGCCACCATGGAAGAAGACAGAAGGGAAAAGTCAGATTGATCAGCCTGCTTGATATTTAAGAAAATATTTAGACGTCAATATGTGTGTTACTTTCTCTTTGGTTTCTGATATAATTGCTGCATATCCACTAGTTTCGGAATCTACCATTTATGTATCAGTAGTTGGTGCAATGAGTGGAATTAGTTGTATTTTCATTTACTCACGTGAGATGTTTTCATGCTGTTGTGTCTTTCATCCCATGTGTTTCTTTAGGTGTAAAACTCTCAGTGACGCCAGACACTTCACCGGAGGGTGTGGTGAGCGAAACATCAACTGGCGCAGCATATGGTGATGGTATTGAAATAGCACAGGGAGGAGGAGAGGCACCGGCATCTGTTGTTGAAGTAGCTGGTTTGGTTAGTAGCATTATTATTAATTACTAGCAGTCCCCCGCGGCTTTGCTCGCGATTATTATTCGTAACTGATAATATTTACTTTAATTGAAAAACCTCTTTGTACACAGGATTGGTACTTCAGTCATCAAATGTTAGAATGTCCAAGCGGTTAGTTGAACTAATTCTGCAGCAGGATAAGTAGCCATAGCTGTCCACGCGAAAAGCAGTCTTAAGTTTGTCCCTGCCACTAACAGCGACTTCACCTAGGCCTTATTTATAGCCCTGCCTATTTGACGTTATGGGGTAATTACAGACACCTAAGGTAAGAGGTTAATCAAATGAGAAACATCTGTTTACCCTGTGCACAACCATTGGTGACGGTGTCCTCAATTATATATTTTCAAAATATTCACGTTAACTTTATTGACATTACAAAGTTTCAGAGAGTAAAGGTTTCGCGGAAACGTATTTGGTGCCCCAAACCTGAGATTAGTGAGATGATATATCGTCGATTTACTGCCAAAAGTGACAAAGTCAAAATGAGATAAAATTATAAAAATGCTAGGAATATGTATATGTTGTTCACGAACAATTGCCCAAGTTTAAAGTCTATTCGTCTTTTCGTACTGTAGTGTCACAGTATAGTGACATTCAAAATTTTTGTTAATATCTACAATTTAATACTGTTTTTAAACGAAATAGCATTTATGACTTAATCACTTTTGGCAGTGTACCGACGATATGTCAGCTAATATTGTAGAGGAACCTAAGTGGAAAGCGAACTGCAATTTTACCCGTTTTAAAGACTGCATGTAAATTGCACTAATTAGACGTGCCTTGTAGTTTTTGTGTGTCAGAATTAAACGTTTGCACGCAGCTTTTAACGGAATTCGAGCCCAGAACCTCCCGGAATTTAGACCTGTGTGACAAACTACTGCGTCACGTAACGTTGAAATAGTTGATGAAAATAAAATTTATTGAAATAAAAATATCTATGTCCTGGGCTCATAGAGATTGTACAACACCACGTCTCAATAGGTTACTGTAGTGAAACTCCAGTATAAGTTGTTTCTCGCTGCTTGTTCCTGCTTTTCGGATCGTCTGCCTTGATTATTGACAAACTAAGTTTTATTCTTAATAATCACGTTTCTTATAAAGAAAAAAAATTACATACATATTTTTTTTTTAATATTTACGTAATCATCACTCGGACGCGAACAACATCTCAGTATC
This sequence comes from Medauroidea extradentata, assembly GCA_003012365.1. NCBI lineage: Eukaryota > Metazoa > Arthropoda > Insecta > Phasmatodea > Phasmatidae > Medauroidea > Medauroidea extradentata. Next base: position 8,560 of record PNEQ01064159.1, on the reverse strand, counting down.
GCTACTTTTTAGATAGATATCGTGGGTTGATGAAAAACAAATTTTGTGTTTTTTCACCCTTTTGGGTGTCGAATTTCGAAATATTTTAAATTTACATCTTAGACATTTGTATAAGTATCCAACTGAAGTGTAAATCACATCGCTAGCCCGTTCAGTCGAATCAAAATCGATCATTCACTAAAAAAACACATATCACCCCTGCACAGTATTGAGAAATCGAATTTCGAAAAAT
>PNEQ01064158.1:0-47930 GCA_003012365.1 Medauroidea extradentata | reverse complement strand
TGCAGCAGTCACCAGACGCACTAGGTTGTTAGGACGGAGTAGTGCTCTGCTGGAGATCTTATCGCGCTATGGAATTCCTCTCATAACTGAGCGAGAGCGGAAACTCGGGAGGGAGACAGAGACATGGACTAGAGGATGGTACCTGTGGCGCCGTCACGCGGATTTTCCCAAAACTCTAGGGGACCAAGGCCCGTTAAGGATGTTTTCGGAAAGGAAGGGTATAGGCATACGAGAACACTTTTCTGTCTGTGTGTACACTGTAAAGAAAGTTAGTAATGTTACTCATCATATGTATAGTAATATTCCCCAACCTTGAGGAGGAAATCTGATTTCCGAACATGTGTGGAAATTTTCGCAAGGTAGTGTATTCGCCACACAAACCACTCGGAAGTTTCGCTCGCGCGTTATGTCAAATTGTCCTATAGAGGGCTGCGCCAATACGTAATGAAAAATTACATTACCAGTTGAGTAACTCTCCTTGACACGTGTTGAGTAATTTTCCCTCACTTGTAGAGGTATTTAGCTTCCATTACATGTAAAGTAAATTTACCTCAATTTTTTTACAGTGTATGTATGCATGTGTTTAAATTGGAGTGTGTCCGTAGGTGATGTTATTTTTGAAGAGGTGGTACATATTACATAATCCCCTTATTTTCCAGTGCCCATACTCAGTCTGCAGGTGCTTCTCGGACTGTGTATGTGCCTGACGACGGGGACAGATTGCAGTCTCCAAAACGTCGCATTTTTTTTTGCGATGGAGACTATTGTGTTCCTATGTTTTTTCTCTGTCTTTTTATCCACAGTTACTATGTTGTTTGATTTTCGTTCACTTTCTCAAGGTGTCTGTGTTTCTACTGTGTCGTCTACGTCCAGATTTTTGTCCAATGTTTTGTCTGTTTGTTGTAATTATTGTTTGTCTGTTGTTTCGTACCTACTAACGGAATTCCTTTTGTGGAGTAATCTGAGTTATTTATTTTTTCTGTGGTTCATTTGTGTTATTTTCTTGTAAATCATTTACTGGATTCCTTGTGGAATTGTATGTGTTTGCCTTTGTTTGCCAGTTGTATATGTTCGTTTACTTGCTTGTCTGTGTGTATTCTTTAATGTTCTGCGTCACACCATTTGCTGCACTGGCGTGTATCCAAAAATACTTATTTAGTTTGTATCCGTAGATAGGGCTAGGTATATTTCGCGAGTTCAGCGACCAACATGCTAGAATCCATTATCCTGTGGATACCGAAGCCCTACCATTTGTCCATTACCAGCTACTCATTCAGACAGCAGACAATGAACGAATAGACGGGGCTTGAGTATGCATAGGCCATTGGATTCTTGCATGCAGGTAATTGAACTCGCGAAATTTTCCTAGCCTTATCCGTAGGTGTTTTGTTGCGCGCGTGTGCGTGTTGAGTGTGTCCGTAGGTGTGCGCGTGTGTGTATGTGTCACCATTATCAGCTCGTCCAACAAAACAGAATAAGTTTTATAGGTGCAAGTGGCCAGTACTTACAGATTCCTTTAAAACCACACATAAACATATGAGTAGGACCGGATTTATGCCCATACCCATGAGTATCTGCAACCCGCTCTTTTTTCTGTGCTTCCTTAACAACTCCGTCCTTTTCCCATTTCCAACACTACATTACTTAAAATATTTGTCTTCTGCCCTCTCGCTGTGTAGGCCTATAATATAAACACAATTATCTAAAATATAGTGTAGTTATTGGAGAATTACTCTGAACAAGAACAAATATGGTACTAACGAAATGATAATATTAAATACACATAAGTAATGGCATTCAAATTTTACTGGCTGCCACATAGGCACTTTTAAATGTAGTGAGGGAGAAATCTTCACATTTCGTCCTCGCTAAAAGTGCGTTCCTAGGAAAGCTGCGCCCTAGGCCAGGTTTCGTTGGCCTAGTGGTTTATGCGGCTCTGAATATGAGAAGCTGCGTGGCAATGCCAGATGTATAGGATAGACGAACTTATCAAGTGAAGCCATTGTCGTTGGAGACATCAAAGGACTATTAAAATTACTCTTTGTTGGCAGCGTTTCTATATCGAAGGTCACTGCACTACAATTAATACGGCTATATCTCTGTACCTATGACTAGAGATGATGGTATATCGCGAGAATAGTTTGTGCTAATATATCCTTGAAGACACTGTAGTTTCTTGCAACATATATGATTCGGTGATACACTTGTGACACAAAGTAGTTGTCTGCAGACCAATGATAAACATCAAATATTACAATAGCGGGAGTCTTATTGAGTCAGTCAAATAGGGTAACAGCTCCAAGTACAAGCTAAAGCCAGTAATCTTCTGATAAGCTGAACGTGTGTTGAAATCCAGCAAACAGTCAAGTTTTCCCGCGATAAACCATCATCTCTACCTATGACTAGGGACTGTAAATATTTGTGCTTTACTTTTTAGCACAAATTAGATTCCAAACGCATACATATGTCTGCCAAATGTTAAATTGGCGCGCAGTTTATCAGATACGCTATTGAAAACTCTAGACAATAATATATCTGAAAGGAATTAATACGAAATTCCGTGCTAGCTGGTCTAGCACATGGCCGTATTTAGTAGAAGGTCAGAGTTTTGAATGTGGCAACGCTGCATCGGAGGCCTACTGCCGGTCGCTCATTGGTAGCCCTAGTCTGTGTAGACGTGTACACGCCACTAAAGCTGCATCTAGACACGTTACAGAGACTAGTGCCACAGAATATTTAGGAATACAGAAGTAAAATAGTCGGCAGGAAGGCGAACTCAGTCACACACGCCAGCAAAATGGCTTCCCTGGCCAGCAACATGGCGGAAACACCTACTGCCAATCAGCGTGAGGCAGCTGCACTGCTAGGCGGCAGCCAGGCCAATAGGAAACCTGTAGTAACATGCAGGAGCCAAACAGACACGGGGCTGGAGTCTACAGCCTCAGGCAGCCAATAAGCGGCCAAGTTCGCCTATATCAAACGAGCCGCCACGTCATTTCACGTCTGTATTACTATTTAGTTAGTGCAGTCAAGAAGTGACATGCAGCAGGCCCCCGATGCAGTGTTGCCACATTCAAGACTCCGGCCTTCTTCTAAAGACGGATATGTCTAGCCTGAAACTGTCTAATGGGGCAGCAGCAAATGAACGAGCAACAGGGGCTTGAGTGTGCGTATGTGTGTGCATATATATAAATTTTTATTTATATTGTATAAATATTTATAAACGTATACATAAAAAATACGAATTTGAATAATTGAACTCGCCAAATATTTCTGTCCATACCCAATACCGATCAAACACGTTTTATGACGTCAGCTGCAAAATGTCGTTCGAGTGACTGACGTGCAAAAATGCTAGCAATAATGTTAAAATACGAAGTACATTTTTACTAAGAATAATTTTAAACCCTGTTTTCAAATAACTCCGTTGTAGAGCTAAAAAATTATATTTTCAAAGCGTGCCCATTTAAAGGAAACGAATTTATAGTTCTACAAAGTATTCTATCGCAACTGAGATGTCAATTTTTTTTTTTTAGGAAATATGTTTGTAACATTGAATGGTTGCGTGTTTTCGCAGAAGTTTCTCCATGTGTGGCCTAGCCTACTTGTCACTCCTCAAGTTTTATGCCTGACACGAGCATTGTTCAGTCATTAAAGTAAGGCAAATTACATTCATCATTTTTTCGTGTAAGCAACTTATCGCGCGTGGGAATTTTTTTTGCGGTAGGATTTACGAAATTATTTGCTAAATTTCAACAAGCTTTCAGGAGGCTCTTATCTTATCATTTCCGAGTCCATTTGGTTACACTAGTGGCGGGGGCTCATTCGTGACCTAATAATCAAACTACGCGGCCGCAGTGCTGCCACCGCTTCGACAAAAAATACGAGAGATATTTTATCCGGCTGTTTTCTAACTCTAAATGCGGTAGGTCTTCCATAAAAAGCGCGTAAATGATGAGACTCTTCCGATTTCAGTTTACGCGTATTGGTTTGTAGTCTGTTAGCCACGAACTTAAATAGACTAGTACGTAACCTGTAATTCTGGCTCCATATTACATAACAGTTTAGAAACACTGTTACAAGCGTTTACAATAACCAAAGAAAATTTCTTTTGCAAATAAAATATTTCAAAACCTATTAGCTATAGTGAATACAAAATCTATTACATATTGTTTATATATGATGGTATATCGATAAAATATTTAGTGCCAACATACCTTTAAAAAGTTATAGTTTCTTGAAACATACATGATTCGAGGATATACTTCTGACATGAGGTAGCTGTCTGCAGACCAATAAGAGGCATACAAATATTACAGTATCGGGATTATAACTGGATCAGTCAAATAGGGTAACAGCTCCAAGTACAAGCTAAAGCTGTAATCTTGTGGTAAGCTGAACGTGTGTGTTGAAACCCAGCAAACAGTCAAGTTTTCCTGCGATTAGCCGTCATCTCTAATAAGCTTATTCTTAATCACTAAACGTAACGCCAATAATGTTGTGTGTGTGTTTAAGTTATAATAAGACCCGCAATATTAATTATATGTAATGAGAAGCCCGTGAATTCCGAGGATACATATTCTAGATCACGTTGAACGCCAAGTACGTATACTGAACTGTCACTTCTGTGATTAAACGGGCCTTTGACGACTGCAAGCCAGTAACAAATCATAATGTAATTTGAGGGACTATCTTATGTTACCTACTTCTACGGTTGGAAACCCGTATAACCGATTGTAGCCAATCATTTGAGATGATGGTTTATCGCGGGAAAGCTTGACTGTTTGCTGTATTTCAACACACGTTCAGCTTACCAGAAGATTACTGGCTTTAGCTTGTACTTGGACATGTCACCCTGTTTGACTGAGCCAATTAGAATCCCGATATTGTAATACTGTTTTGCCTGTTACTGGTCTGCCAACTGTTACGTTGTGTCAGACGCACATCACCCAATTATATATGTTGTAAGATAGGGTATGTTGGCACAAAACATTTTCCCGATATACCATCATTAGAGACATGAACTTTTCGCGAAAAGAAATTTGCCTCACTTTGTGTCAGTGACTTGTGTGCACGTTTGCAGACTTGCTTCACAGTCAGAGATTGGATGTTTTGACATTCGTGTGTCGTGGGGTTTTACACGCAAATCACAGACGTGTGGTGTTACAGTAACCTTATTGTGATTGGTACAGTCAAATGAGAAACGTCACAGTTCAAAGGCACGCTGCCAATATCTATGAAGCAGAACTGCAGACGAGCACATAAGGCACTGGAACAAAGTGGGGCAAAATTCTTTTCGCGAAAAGTTCATGTCTCTAACCATCATCGGTACCAATGATATAAAAGGACTTAGAAAAGTGTGCTGCTGCCACATCTATCGAAATGCACACACTCTAAACGTAGCATGCGAATTTTCTCCGTGTTCCTACTGTAGTTTTGGAAAACTAACCGTGAAACATTCGCATTGTTATTTGGCGGCAGAATAGACTACTCGTCCTTTTGTTTCCTTGCACTCGCTGTTCGCTGCATTCATTCAGCTAATGCTTGAATACACAGCATAAGTGAACCGTTTTATAGTCCACGTTATTTTCAGTCAATTTGTATGTTTCTGCAGACTCGTTAAAATCACTGAAAAAATAGTATAGTTGCATGTACCATACTTTTGTTAAAATAGAGATAGCAAAACAGTTTGGTTGTTGGTACTACTGCGGACAGTTCATTCTAGAATTTGTTTTGTAGAAGAAACAAAGAGCCTTGTTGCTTTTACAAACCAGATGGTGACTTCTACGAAACAGATTGTTGAAGGAACTGTCCAGAGTGGTACCAACAACCAAACTGTTTTGCTGTCCCTATTTTAACAGAAGCATGGTACCTGCAACTATACTATTTTTTCAGTGAACGTAGCGATGTATTTACATGGCGCAAATATATATTTGTACAGTTTAGTATGAATGTCTTATACGCACATCTGCAGTTCTACATCAGTGTCAGTGATTTCACTTATATTGGCGTTCTACTAGCGAATCACAGACCTATTGTTAGAGCTGGTGATTTTTGGTGATAAAAATAATGCAACATTTTGTGGCAATGCAAAACGCTCACATCTGTAGCTCTGTTTCGTGGCTATTGGCAGAGTGTATTCGTGTAGAGGCGTGACTCATTTGACTGTGCCAACAGGAACAAGGTTACTGCGACACCACACGTCCCAAGACGTTAGCAGTTAAAAATAGCCAATCACTGACCATGAAACAGCGCTGCAGAAGTGCACACGAGGCATTGAAGCAAAATGTTGCAATATTCTTTTCGCCAAAAATCACCAGTTCTACCTATCGTGTCACAATTTTTGAGATAAACGTACTGTACATATCATGGAAGTATACCTCTACATGACAGGGAAAATTACTACACGCATGTAAAGGAAAGTTACACAACTGGAAATGTAGTTTTTCATTACATATTGCCTCAGGCCTCTCATGATGACAACTGAGGACTTAACATTCATAAGGAGCTAAGGGCCAAAAGGTAAGTTTCAAGATATTGACGAAAACAGTATATTGCGACAAACAAATGAACAAGGAATTATCCAAATGCCTTCACATATTTTTTACAATAGTAAAGTAGTAAATAGGAGCAATCGAACAGTAGTTAATACAAAGCTCTTATGAACACCAATATATAATTTTTCAATGAACTAGAATGTGTTTAAGTTACTCGAACCACCTAATTGTGCTGATGTACGGCGTGCATGAATATCACTAGGAGATAGCACTTTAGGTATGTCTTCGACCTAATGTTTTGGCACCTTTCTATGTAGGCATACCTAACTCATTTTTGTAGAAAATGGTACCTAGCCCTTTTTTAATGTTAAGTCCTCAATTTTATATAATGCGAAAGCGAAATTTCCGAGTCGTATTTGTGGCGAGTTCACTTTCGAGTGGAAATTTCCACATACGTTCGGAAACCAGGCTTACCACACACTGTTGGGGAATATTCCCATACGTTTGATGAGTAATTCAAAATCTTTTTTGAAAGTATAGGCTATATATTGCTGTAACGTGTATAAAATAAACGCCGTGTCTACAAGAAACGAAGCTAAATTCCTACGGCAGTCGTTGGTCCACTTAGAATAAATTCAGAAATCCTAGTAAAGTGGAAGTTATTGTGTTGTAGACTCTTCTCTCGAAAAGTACTATTAGTACAGGTACGTCAATTTCTTGGATTCATCTGGCAGCAGCATAGACTTGTCAGTCCTATACACCCGCTGGCCACAATCGATTACCTATTGGCTTGTATTCGTACAAGCAGGTAGCAAGCGATAGCACTTCGCATTATTTCCTTATTTACTACTGGCTTGCAGTAGTCAAACGCGTTTCGTAACAGCCGCCAGCAAGTCACAGACATGATAATGAAATATACGTAATTGGCGTTCAACCTGACCTGGAATGTATCTGCGAAATTTACGTACCTCTAACTATTAGTCTAGTCAAGCTCCACGAAAGTAGTTACTACACAAAGTGGTGATGACCAGTACAGTAATACTACCAATTAAATGATTTTGGGCTGTGTCCTATGATCTGATAAATTTTACCGAGAACCGAACTGGTAATTGATTGGTGGTCTCTTTGTTAGATAATCATGGTTGCATTAAACTGCGAGAAATGGAGGCTTTGATATTATCGAACACTGGCAATCGTTGCGATAGAGCGATGGATAAAATTCATGTATATGCATTTTTGTCGTCTACTTTTAAGCTCGTTTAGGAAAAACTAACTTTAGTTTCCTTATTTATTGTACAGGAAGTAAGGAATTGCAATGATCCTAAACGCAACGTTGAACTTGTGTATTGACAACTTCGGTTACTCCTATTCCTTTGGGTGGGATTATAATATTAATAATTAGAGATGGTGAAATTCCGCGAATTCAATGACCTGCATGTACGAATCAAATCTCCTATGCATACTCAAACCCTGTCTATTCGTTCATTGTCTGCTGTTCCACTGAGTAGCAGCTAGTGGACAAATGGTCGGGACTTGAGTATGCATAGGATATTTGATTCTAACATGCAGGTCATTGAATTCGAGAAATGTCACCATCTCTATTAATAATTAAATATCCAATACTGCTTAGACATAGTAACATTCAGAGTAGTTGTTTAGAGTTGGTATTAATTTAGCAACGTTCATTGAATTGTGGGATATGCATGCCGGTATCCGAATGTTATTTAATTTAAACTTCATGCTATGGTTTAATTTTTCACTAAAAAAATTGATGTAAAATATTTAATGTGTAATTTTATAAAAATGCTCTTGATTCATAGATAATTTATTGTAAGTAACCATATCTGGAAATCTGGAACAGAGCTGATATTTTTTTACAATGGGAAGTCTGACAAAAATTTACTGTTCTCTTAATCAAAGTTGTTGGACAGGAAATAGAGAAAAATGTCGCGTTCCCTTATTTTCGGAAATATCACTTACTTAATCGTACACATTACTGCAATTTCAAGTAAATATCTTGTTTTTATAGTATTGCCAATACTTAAAATCTGAAGTTAAAAACGTTTATTTTTAGTATTTAAATAAAGTACTCGAAACTAAAACGAAATAACATAAATTGGAGGATCGATAATATTTATATATTTTTTTTAATTACGTTATAATTTACTATAAGCATCTGTGAAATAATAATTTTTGTGTGACCTTTAAAACTTTATAAAACAATAATAGTATATTTTCAAGTTTGTAAACAATTTGTTCATTTTCTTTATTTTTATGAATTCTAAAAGAACCAAAAAATAGATTTGCACGCGTGTATTTGTGATAGGTAGTCTACAAGCTCTTATATTTTATTTACAGAAAATGAATGTAGCTATGGCTTCATGTCGGTAAAAACTTGGTACTAGCATAAAATCTTCTCATGATAGGCTAAACGAATACTAGTAGTTTCGTGAAACTCATTAAATACTGACGTCGTAAGTAGGGCAATTTAATAGTAAAACAACACACACAAGAATACCTAATGAGAAAAAACTTACCTGTCACAGTACGTCGACAAACAAGCTACAATTGCTACTTTGTTAACGATTGTGGTGGGACACTAACAGAAACCTGTCATCCAACAACACATAGGTATAAAGATAACTTTTAAATTCCCCATAGCAGCGGAAGTAACTTTACCGCAAATAAATTTTAATTGACTGTAATGGCAACAATAATAACGCGTTGCTATCAAAATAGTTTAGTAATAATCATTACCATTAATATAATTTTACGTTGGAAAAATAATTTATTTACTAGGAAGATACTAAAAATTTATCTCAATGAAATAATTTTAAAATATTAATAATAATATTATTATTTTTCTTTTTTTTACTGCATGCCAATATTTTATTACACCGCAAGATAAAGAACCTCAAGAATTGTTTTCCTTTTCTATACATAAACGGTTATTTCAGTGAATGAATTGGCTACAAATCTGCGGTTTAGAACTACAGCAATTACCGTCAAACAAAACGCGTTTTGCTACAATCTTCAATTGAGTTGAAAGGGACGAGGTAGACAAAGTAAAGCAAAAAACATTAAGGGAAAAGTACAGTCGCCATTTTGTGTTTAGGCTACATATTTTGTAACATAAGTGTTGCTTCAGATACAATTTTTCGAAATTTTACTTCGTTAGAGCAAAAAATTGTGATAATTCTGAAGTCACAAACAATTCTATGCTAGAAATATTACGGCATATGAAACCATTCAATTAATTCAATTGATGTTTAACTTCGGATGTTTCTACAGGATAGACTATACAGACAATACAAAATTTTAATAAACCAAAGATAATTACTGTGTGCTTTTGTAACAGGCCTCCTTGCCATTCATTTTGATTAAATGCGATGTTAATTGTAAATAACGCAAAATATGATAGAATTGTCGTAGAGAGTCCGTTGACATTTCATTGTACTCAGCATTATGTGTTTAATCTTGTTCAATCGTAATAATTTGTTTATTTTCATTTAATTTTAATTTAGTTTTGTATATTGGCCAGAGGCGAAGGGTTGGATAGGAGTATTGTGAATTGTGTCACGGCTATTTAACCCTTCACGCCGACGGAAAGAGAAAGCTGGAAATGTAGGACGAAAGCTAGCCCACAGCCTTGAATTTGTGTGGGAACAAGGCTAAAGGGGTGAGAAGTAGGTCAGCTCAGGGGCGTGGTTTCACTTACCCCCTGCAGTAAAATTTAATATTAACTTCATTGTTAGCTAGAGTAGAGAGTGCAAATTTTGTATATAAGTTGGTGTGTATGTTAATGTAGAGCTGTATAAATTTTGAAAATATATATTAAACCGGTGCGGAGGAAAGACCATGTTTAGTTATGTCAGTCGTCCACAGAGCTTGTGATTGGCTGGGAGTAAAAGGAGGGAGTTTAGGGAAAGTTCCGCGAGTGCGTCGGTTAAGTTTGTTAGGGAGACTCGTGTCACGGGCGCCACGAGAGGTGGATGTGTCCCGAGCCGCGGGAATTCGCGGGGGTCCGCGTATCATAGAGGACTCGCAATTCGGACACTACGAGAGGTGGTTGAGTACCTTGCCGCGGATATTCGCGTGTTATATTTGTGAGACTCGTGCCGCGGGCACCACGAGAGGTGGTTATGCTCCGAGCCGCGGGAATTCGCAGGGGTCCACGTATTGGTTTGTGGGACTCTAGTCGCAGGTACCACGAGAGGTGGTTGTGCCCTAGCGCGGGTATTCGCGTCGTCCGTGAATTAACTGTGGAAACGCTAGTTGCAGCCGTCGAGAGAGGCGTGGGACTGACTAGCTAAGCACGGGTTTCCGAAGCATCCAGAAAATAAAGAAATTCCGTCTTTATTATTTCGCTACTATTAACACCTACTGGAACAGTGATCGAAATTAATGTGTATATTTTCTCTGCAAATAAACCGAGGGAGGTTATAATTTGACGCAGCCAGAATTTTAATGATGAGACTCAAGGACGTTTAATTCCAAAAAAAATTATGAAATTTGAGTTGACAGCTGTCGTTTTGCCTTAATTGAAGTAAACAAGTATATGGAAGTTTATAGAAACTAGGAAAAGAGGAATATACTAGGGAACATTTTCCGCCTACTTGAAGGGCGAACATCTTGCAAGAATAATTAATCTATGATGAAATGAGATCTACAGAACGTCAGTAATGTTAACAGATCTGAAAGAATTTAACAGCTTGCATTATATATTTTAAGTTACATCACAAGACAATATTTACTGTTCAGGTAGTGAAATTTGTATCTCAGGTGCGTTTTGAGAACCATAAATGTGGAATGTCATTGCGTCAAACAGGTACAATACTCAAAGAGTAACTGCATCCAGAACTGCCATGTTTACTGCAGTCACTCTTACATATTTATTGTCCTGGGAATTAAAAACTTTGTATTTCAGTATTTACAATTTTTAAGTACCTACTCTACGTGTACACTTGAGTAGTCCAGTTCCAAAATTCTCTTTGTCCATCACCTAGGAAAAAATGAGTTCTGAACAGGTTTGTGTAGCTTTTAAACGTGCGTAAACTTGACGTGATGATAGTTTGCAAGACTCGCCATATTCAATAACAGATACACTTTGAAAAATTGCTTTGGACATGTCACAAATAGGCTGGCAAATCAGTTTTCCGCGATTTGCTCAGTTTTGGTGAAAGTGGACAAGTGGAGTTTTGGAACTGGACTACTCACTTAATGTTTTTCTCTTTCAAAACCACTGTTCTTTTAAATTTCCCTTTGGAGAAATCTCTTACTATTTACAGTAATAATCTAACCTGCTCGTTCGTCTCACACCCACAGTTGCATCGTCCAAACCCGCTCCAACTGCCACACTATCATCGCCTTTTGTGCTTATCCTGCGACAGTCCTTGCCATCGCTGCCAACACCAAGTCCGCCTCTAACACGCATAAGCTGTAAGCCACTATCACTTTCTAGTCGGCCGCCGCAAGTTGGTACTTACAGCTGGCGGTGACGACGCCCAGAACACTCTCACAGTTTGTGCAGATAGGACAGCACGCCGCTTACTGTAGTCCGAAGTTTACAGTTGTTCGGGTAGTATTCTATCATGGCTTAGGCGTGTGCTCTTCAAGGACGGCCCACAGCTCGCTTCCCACCCCTTAGTCCAAGACGCTAGAGAGAGGGAAGAGGGCAGCCCTGTCTGGCATCCGTGACTGGTGACGCTACCCGTCTCGTCGCCTGCATGCGGCCAAGTGCTGTCTCGTAATGTTACGTAAACCACAGTTAAGTATGTCGGTCTGGTTGAAGCATTTTGCGTGTTAGAGACCTAGACAGTGTTCTAACCACCTACAGTATGAACATCACGCCAAACCTTAATCGCATAGAGGCTATAATGTAGGCTTTTCCAACACGGGTACCTGGATCATCATTATCTTTCCTGCGCACTTTGACCTCAATGTCCTTAGACATGATGCTTTTTATGCGCTGGAAATCATATAAAGGTAATAATACTGGTAAGACTCGGGCGCCTGTCAAAAATGAATTAATTCTGCCTTTATGGCCAGAGTACCAAATCGACACATAATGTTTTCGTTTCTAAATTTTTAATGGAAATTTAAGTTTAAACACTGTAATTTATTTTGGAAATAATAGCACAAAGACAAAATATTTTTTCTCTGTTACTGTTTTGCGAATTAGGTTTGTTTGCCATTTGGTGGGGCCTCGACATGTTTCACGTAGGAATGCTGTATTTTAAAAACATAGCAGCTTGTTCTGAAGTGTGCTCAAGTCTAGAAGTTTCGCGTAAAGCATAATACGCGTGAAAGACTATGTCGCCGTTTGTGCGTTAGGAGACCAAAACTTTTCTTAGTGCCACAATCTCTTAGGCCCTATTTCTTTTCCTCGCGATTATTATTATTATTATTATTGCCATTATTATTAATGAGCTGAAAGGCGAGCTCATATAGTGAAATTGCCTTAAAGTTTGGTTGAAAAGAGTTTTGACTATGTACAAAAAATGTTTAAGCTAAATTATGTAAGGTACCTGTGCCGAATATGGCCCAGTTCTCAATATGGCCCACTAGTCGGCACTGTGTGATAGTGCTGAGATCGATGTGGGATCGATAAACTCTAGTCTCCAGCATGAACATACACCATCTTTGAATATCTGTCTTACATCATTCATAAGTTATATTAGTAACATAAATAATGACTTAGGCACACATGACTTTTGAACCTTAAGCGGACCATATTCGGTACAGGTAACTTAGCTAAAGTTAATTAATCAACGAAAATTTCTTTAGATAAAATAAAGCTGGTTAAATCATTGGTGTTTTGTTCTGGCAATGGCTAGGGCGCCTGATTGGTGGGTCAATGGGTTCCGAGTTCGATTCTCGGTCGGGAAGGTGGACATTTAATGTAACCTCCCCAGGTTCAAAATTTGGTGTTGTTTTTACCCCGTTTCCCCTATCCCCGCGGAAGGTAATGATGAACCACCCTTGATATCGCCAACGTATACTGTAGATAATAAATGGAAACGACGTAGAAAAAACAGGCTTATCTTCAAAAAGTAATCAACAAAAGTAAAATAAAAACAAAATTCTGACACGGTTTTACGATACGTGCAGCAAAAGTATTGCAAACAAGGTATCATAGACTTAATTAGTTTCCCAACAAGCGCTTGAAATGTGTTACAGCGAGTTGAGTTAATTATAATTTTTGACAAGACTTCGTAATGTGCATTACATTTGTATGTGTATGTGTGTATTTCTGTATATATATATATATATATATATATATATATATATATATATATATATATATATATATATATATATATACACACACACACACACACACTAAAAAAACATAAGTTCAAACTACGTTCCTGTACAGAATTAAAAATTTGGTACGCTTATTGACGTCGGGCCATTCAGGATGATTTAATAAGACTTTCCCAGACTGTGAAGCAAAAAGCTAGAAACATATTGTCTTTAAACCATATATTTTTTATTTTCATATGCCATTTACACATTTATTTGTAGTTTGACGGCCTCAAGAATGGAACACCTGGTGCTGCAAGGTGACGAAGATGATCCTCCAGTGGTTCGTCAATGCCTTCTGCAGAGATGAGGGTGAAGGATCAAACACAACAACCAGTCGTAAACCCTGTGAAGTAAGATTAAATTTCACCTTACTTGCCGAGATTCGAACCCGGGATGCCTGGTCCACCGGCCACGTGTTCTAACCACCGAGTTACGAGGTCAGACTTTGAAGCCACACATCTAACAAATAATAATACATGGTCTCACAGGAAAAATATTACAGTAAAGCACTGCACGCTAGACAAGTAGTTTGCGCGTAGAAGAGATTCTACGTGAGTACGGCACTCCTAATAGATTTTGTGCTACACCAACAAGTGCAGACCGTTAGCCTACCCCAGGGTCCCGGTAAAGCAGGGCCGGGTCTAAAAAAGGGGGGGGGGGGAAGGCAGACTGCCCCGGGCGCCGTGTGCAGGTGGTGCCGAAAATATTTACTTGCGAATGAAATGTAAATTATTGTAAAAAATAGGCCTATACAATATCTATCAATGTTAAGACTTTAACAAGTTTTGTATTTTTCTATGTTTATTAACCTAGAACACCCTTTTATGTTATAACAACAGTATTTATAATTAGAAAGCACTCTTAAAACACTGCTGACGGTAGCTAGTAAGTACAGATTTCATGTATTTCTGCTAAAACTTTCAATTGTTATTTACGCGAGCGCAGGACAACGTATACAAGATATATTTATTACTGTTGGGTTGATTGGACTGATGGAAAGGAAGGGAGGGGGACAAATCACAATTTTTGCCCGAGCGAAGGAAAGCCTAGATCCGTTCCTGTAGAAAGGTACGATGTCAAGCAGACGACTGGAATACTCAATCGTCGATAAAATCTGAACTACTCATCATAATTCGATGGAACTATTTTGCTGAGTAGATATATTTTATTATCGGATGTTTATTTATACAGCACCAGGCGGCAGTACCTACCCTTTGCTTTCACGCAAAAAATTAAAAAGTGTTTTAAGTAAAAAATTAGGGCTTGAAACGAAAAAATCCATAAAAATTGAAAGATTTAATTTTAACAATGTTTAATATGATAATATCCAGAGCTCTATAACAAGCGAATATCATAAATACTTGCGTTTTGATTTGAAAATAATTATATTCTCCGTACACCTCTCGCGCAGAGGTTTACAGGTGTTTAAATCATTTTCAGATAAAAACGCTAGTATTTTTGCAATTCGGTTATTATAGATCTCTGGATATCATATTAAAAATTATTAAAATTAAATCATTCCATTTGTGTGGATTTTATCGTTTCAAGCACTTATATTTTCTTTTTTAATTTTTTACTCGAAAGCAAAACATACTACCGTATAGTGCTGCATAGACGTCAGATAATAGAATATCTACTGAACAAAACAGACTCATCGAATTTTGATGAGCAGTTCAGATTTTATCAACGGTTGAGCATTCCAGTCGTCCGCTCGACATCGTACCTTTCCACACCCCTTAATAGGATTTATGTGATCTTTGAATTATTTTGTAGCGGGTTTGACAAATTGACTAGTTTTGTTGTATACACGTCATTGCTACAACGAATGTTGCCGAGGTGCAGTAAACCCACAGTTAGCTATACGAAGACTAAGAACGAATTGTGCAGTCAGTTTGCAGGCTGAGATTGTTCGTGTGCCTGAAGATAAAGAGTTCCCGAAACTCCGCATGTGCGTTCGTCGAAGAGACCTACTATCGCCTGTAGGCTACTATATAACGTCGTGTTATCTTGTTTACTGTTATTTCTGTCGCTGTGTTCACTTGTGTTGTATTTTTAACCCCCGGCGCAAAGAGAAGGGAGTTATAAGTTTGACGTGTCTGTCCATGTGTATCGGTGTGTCTGTCTGTGGCATCGTAGCTCATAAACAAATGGACAGATATTTATTCTTTTTTGTTTGGAAGCTGACATGATCGAGAGTGTTCCTAGCTACGATTCAATGAAAATATTTTCAGCCGTTCAAATATCATCAGCTCTTTTCTAGTTGTTTTTCATAGATGTGAGCAATTTTACCGGTCTGATAGATTTGAAATATGGTATCCTGTGAGTCGGGTTTTTTTTTTTTTTAATTTTTAATTTAAGTCTTAATATTGCTGCCTTTGTTCGTCATTGTCGCTTATTTCATGTACTTTGTTTGGTGCTCGTCTGCTTGACTTTCCTTTATCCTATTTTTGTTTCTATCATTTACCGACTACATTCCTATTTCGGAATTATTTGTATTGCTGATACCACCATTTCTGGCATCCTTGATTTGTTTATTTGTTTCTTGTTGCTAATTTTGCATTATTAGTCCTTTCATGTATTTTTTTGTCGACTGAGCAACATTTTCTAGGTACTGGTGTATATCAACAAAACGCTACAGTTTGTTAAGAATTTAGTTGTTAAATTATATTACGTGCTGGTCAGTAGCTGCCGAACTTGCATATATGCTACATAACTGACGTTTCTGTTAATCTCGGCGCAGCCCATATTGCAATCGAATATTTTAGTGTTAACCTATATAATAACATGAAATCTATAAACCAACAAGTGTTTCACATTTGCATTCCTAGCCTATAGCAACATTTTCCTCTCCTCAACGCAGAAAACCTGAAAGCGGTGCCTGAGGCCCACACAATACAACTAGATAGAGAGATTTATCGCAAATATTCCTTGGTCCTACATACCTTTGAAAACACTTAGGTTTCTTGCAACATACATGATTGATTGGCTGATAATTATACCACACAACATAGTTATCAGTTGTGGCCATTATTTTCTGTGAAAATATTTTGCCTCAGTTTGTTTGAGCGCCTTGTGTGCGCATCTGTAGCTCTACAGTGATTGGATCTTTCTAAAACTCTTAGTTGTAGTAACGTTTTACTGCGAATCGCAATAGCCTCATTCTTGACGGGTACAGTCAAAAGAGAAAATTCTATCCTCAAATACATTAAGCCAGTATAGTTCTTTCGGGATAAAGTGAGCACTAATATATATATATATAACCTTTTAAATATAACACTACACTGTAAAAAAAGTTAGTAATATTATTCATCATATGTGTGGTAATATTCCCAAACTTTGAGAGGGAAATCTGATTTCCAAATATGCGTGGAAATTTCCGCAAGGTAGTGTATTCGCCACACAAGCCACTCGGAAGTTTCGCTCGCGCGTTATGTCAAATTGTCCTACAGGGCTTGCGCCAATATGTAATGAAAAAGTACATTAGCAGTTGAGTAACTTTCCTTGACACGTGTTGAGTAATTTTCCCTCACTTGTAGAGGTATTTAGCTTCTATTACATGTACAGTAAATTTACCTTAAAAATTTTTACAGTGAAAGCAGTTAGTGCGAATAATTCAACATTAACCATATAGTTGCCTTACTGCTTGTATGGTTGGCAGCGAAATTATGCAATGTAGTTCCGTGTATTTTCCTCGCTAAATACATTCATACTGAAACGAAAGCAACCGAAATCGACATAATTGCAGTTCATATAAGTAATAAAGTTTTTTTTATCAAACTGTATAAATGTCTGCTGACTGCAGGCTTTATCTTATACGCGCAAACATTAAGTGACGTGTCCAGAGAGGTTAGAAATTTCCCGTAGTTAGCAGTTACACGGGGAAGGATACGAATTGACTTAAAATAGAACTTAAGCAGGGCTTTTTTGAGTGCTCACTTTGTCCTGAACCGCCTATAGCAGCAAAGCAGTATCGCAGATGTGCACGTATGGCAGTAGAACATGTTGATTTAGAAGTATTTTCGCGAATATCAAGGGTATTTTGTTATCAGTAGGGTCATGAACATCAGTAGTTCTTCCACATAGTCAGTAATTGGACGTTTTAACGCTCACCCGAAAATCACAGACGTGTGTGTTGTTGCAGTAACTTTTTTTGTGATTGGCAAAGTCAAATGAGAGACATCACTTCACAAAGACACGCTGCCAATAACCATGAAGTATAACTGCAGATGCGCATGTAAGGCACTGAAACAAAGTGGGGCAAAATTCTTTTTGAGAAAATCAGGGATCACTGATTGACAAGAGACCTCTGATATCCGCGAAAAGAATCAAATATTACACTTGCGGAACTATCGTTGGCTCTGTCAAATAAGGGTAACTGTTTCACATACAGACGACACCGTGACAGAAACGAGCGGCTCTGGAAGTTAAGCGGTGACCTGATTCTATAAACGTTAGTACACAGTGTTGATGTTCGCGCTCATGACTACTTCACTGTCTAGGTATTAACAAACGACTGTTATAAACCAGTATCCACAGGAATTCTCCAACATCAATCCAGCTCCATCTCTCCCATGTCCAGGTTCGCTCGTTTCTGACACGGACTATAGCATATACAAAGCCGTCAGCGTGCTGAATGTACGTTGAAACCTTGCAAACATTCTAGTTTTCCCGGTATAGGTAAACATCGCTAAATATAACTTAACACGTGAAAATTGCCTCTCCTTGCTCGGCGGGTGAGATGTGCAGCGGGTAGCAGACACTCCAGGCGAGATCTGGCTAATGACTGGCACGCAAGCAGGCCGAGTTATCTACGGGGAACCCGTCGTGGACGTTATCTCGCCGCTGGCCGCACCAACATGGTCGCGGAGGGGGCGTGGCTCCAGCTAGCCGCGGGCCAATGGTTGCTCGGCGCCAGCCCACCACACACTCCCTCCACTTTTTCGGCCATAGGTACGACCCCGGGCCACGCGATTAGAGACGTTCACGAAATTAACTCGGTTAAACCGGTTACATTGGACCTTCGCCAAGCTCTTTCGTGATCAAGGCTGAAGCTTGCTCGCGTTCTAAAATCCTACCGTGTTAACCCGATCATTTACTCGATCATATGTTTGCCTACTCCGCTCGAGACCGCGGAAAGTTAGTGCCGCGATTGTCCAACCGTTGGTGCGTTCGTTTCCCATCATTGCCCTCTCTTGTAGCTTACTCGCTTTCAAAAATCCTACCGCGTTAACCCGATTATGTACTTGATAACATCTGGGCTTACTCCGTTCGAGACAGTGGAAAGTTGCTGCTGCAGTTGTTACAGCGGCTAGCACGCTCGCCTCCCACCATGACCTCTCATGCGGAAATCGTGCCGGACGGTGCTGATAGTCAGCGGGTTTCCTCGCCAATGGTTTTTGGTGAAAAGAATGATACAACACCTTGGTTCAATGTCTCACGTTCACATCTGCAGCCCTGGTGCGTAGTTATTAGCAGTTATTGGCATTCGTGTAGAGGCGTCACTTATTTGACTGTGCCAATGATAATAACGTCACTGCGACACCACCCGCCTGCGATTTGCGGGTAGATCCCAAATATGTCGAGAGCACGGTCGTAGAAGAACAGGTCTGGACACTCACCTATCTAACAATGTATTTTGCTTGACCCCCTTGTTGTTTGACTGCAGTTCGTCAAGTTATCAAGAATGTCATATTTTTTGGCGCTGTAATCCGGGTGGTCGGACTCAAAGTCCGCTCACTTTTTTCTATTGTTAACATTATATAGAAAATAAAGATTTCTGGAGCCATGTTTTAAAATTGTGAGCATAGGAAATATTTCAAAAATTGATAAAAAAAATACTTTTTGATAAATTGTTTATCTTAGTGGGAGGGAAGTGGGCGAGTTTTGAGCTCGACCGCCCGGATTACAGCGCCAAAAATGTAGGCTATAGCATTATTGGTAACTTGGTGAACTGCAGCCAAACAACAAGGCGGTCCAGTTTCCAGGCGAGTGTCCAGACCTGTTCTTCTACGACCGTGGTTGAGAGTTAAAAACAGCCAATCACTGACCATAAAGCAGAGCTGCAGATGTGCACGCGAGGCATTGAAACAAAATGTTGCATAATTATTATCACCAAAAATCATTGCGTCTCCTTATCACTCCTCACCAGCGCTGATAACTTCGCTGCTAAGCCGGACAAAAATATCTTCACTCCTCTAAGCCATGGTAAGAAGTTAGCAGACTTTATTTAAACACATAACAGAAACTCCTCGCCTGGTGCATGAACGATGTCAAGCGTGTACATTTTCTTACGTGAAATTTGTAAATTTGTTCCTCATTAGTTTATCTATGGAAATAACACAGAGGTCCATAGGAACACGCTGACGTGCAACTGTCAATTCATTGGTTGTTTTTGTACCGTGTTTTTAGCTCCTCACTTGTTTTTCTAAACTGTCAAAAACATCCTAATTCATAATGGAAGTAATTAACCCATACATAGTATGGGACACTCACCATACCTCAGATTGTAAACAGAGCATGATGTTGAGTATTGTTACTATGCAAGTCTTATAACATATGTATATATTTTACTGTGTTCTAAAAATGTATTGGAATGTTACCCTTCATGTACTGTAGCAATTTTACTATACTTTCTCGGCACTCTTATACAAATAGTTTTTGAGAATGCTCCTTTCAGAGAACAACCAAAAACCGTTCGAAAATATCGAGATTTAAAATATCGGCAAAATAAATTAATCTCATCCAGATACGCGATGTGTTTTCTATGAAAGGGTTTAAAAAAATACCTCTATGGTAAGAAACAACACAATTACCTTAGGATCTCTGGTAAAATACCATCTGGTAATTGTAACACATATCATATCCGCTATACCCCTGACCTTGTGTTCGTGTTTCCTCACAAATTACCAGTGGTCAAAACGATTTAAGGATATGTTCACTCTTTGTGACAATAGAAATTATAAAAAAAAATCCATTCCGATGTTAACAGTTTCTGAAAGTTGGTCCCACCCCTTGAAGACAGTAATTTCCTACGATTGCCTTGTTTATTACATGTTAATTACAATTATATTCTGCTGCATTTGACAAGTACACTACATTTTCCTTTAATATAAAAATTATTCATATTATAATAATTATTAGTTTTTAAAATTTGTGTCTTAACGGATTATTCCAGCTGAACATTTGCCTGCGGGGTGAGCGGCGGCAATTTTTGGCGCCATATACAGGAGCAGTGCGAGGCTAGTTTTTAGCAGTTAGGACAGGCGTTTCTATAACGCGAGGAACGACGGACCGGGGAGCTAACCGCCGAACATCTTCAGTTCGAGCATCGCCCTTTAGCTCGGTGTAATTCTGACTAGTTTTGCAATGGGCGCCACAAGTCAAGGCAGCAGACCACTGATGACGTCGTAATAATCTTCGAGATAAATTATTCCTATATCGCCGAGACCAAGAGACGTGTAACCGACAAGTGCAGATAACAGATCGTGCCAGCAAAATTTGCATAACACAGGTCGTGCCAGGATAGGACAGTACAAACTTGTTACATGTTTGAAATCCAACTTACCGAATTTTTATTTATTCATTTAATATCAAAAATCAGAACCAAGAGGGAAGTCGCAAATAACGACAAAGAGTGAATACATACTTTCTTCCGTTCGTGCTGTCCTCGTGTCATCCTGTAGGTATACATTTCTTGTCTTCGAGTTTGTTGTCCTTGCATAGTCTTTGGATTTATCTATCGTTTTGCCATTCTGCTAGTATGTGTTTTCTAGTTTAATTTCTTATTGTTTTATCACTAATGTCCTCATAATCATTGTGCAGGCCGACATCGCTCCTAGTGCCTCATCAATTTTCACCTGACACACACAAACTCGTCCTTCATCAGGCGGCCACCTTAAGGCTCGGTTTCAGTCGCCATATTGAATTGTATTATTTTTCGCTTTTTTGGAATTCTGAGAAGAAAAATGTTAAATCGGTGACAATACCGCAAATTCTATCTACTTTGTGCTACAGTACAAGTATGGCAGTTGAGTTGGTAATGTATAGATAGGTCGCAATATGTCGGGCAAATTACGAATATAAAAATATTAGCCACACACATTGTTGCATAAGTTAACAGCTAAATCGCAAGGCCTGTACTGCAGAGAAATGTAAATAGAATTTGAGGAAAAATCGCATATTTAACGTTATTCTTCTTAGAATTCCCAAAAAGCGAAAGTAAAAAAATTTAATACGACGACTGAAACAGAGCGATCGTTTGCTCAGGCCGCAGAGCACTGTGATAATAATTTCGTATAGGGTACCCAAGGCAGGGCCAGGCTATCACTCCCGGAACTGCAGCTTTACGACTGGGCGTCAGTATTCATCTACTTGCCCCAGGGTATGACATGAGAGGCCCCACAACGGAGAGGCGCCCGCAATCAGAAGGGCGGAGGAAATATGACGGGTGGTGTTCAAAGTTTTATACCGCTCCACACTTCCAGGTCTCAAACGTGAGAAACCAACACCCAGGTAGCCAACTCTGTATGAAAACAGTTGTGATTTTGTTCGTAAGACTAGATTAATATATTTTAAATATCAGTAAACGATTTTATTTCACTCTGCACAAGTGACAAGATGAAAATTTGTAGACAGACACTGTTTCCAGATAGAGTTGTTAGAATCAGCAGTTCAATAGTTCATTTGAAAATGTGAATGTCCTTCGAGAGTAAAAAAGTTGAAGTGAAACTACATTAAATTTTTTTTCTAATTTTGAAAAAAAAAAAAAATATATATATATATATATATATATATATATATATATATATAACATTTTGGCATTTTTTATTTCATTCAGTATATTTTAAAAAAAACTTATATAAGGTTTTTATAGATGCCTTGGTGTAGTCCTTTGACACTGTTCACCAGTGTGCATTATTTCACGTCACTAAGTCAGTTGGTTTTTCTTGCTAAGCACAAACCCTGTTTAAGGCGAATTTGGTCTTACAAATGCCACTATACAAAAATATGAAAGCTAAACAAATTTCATTACAGTATAAAATAGTCACGGTGTATGTTTATAAAAGAAAAACATTTTCGCGCAAGTATAAAAATTATTTAAACAATTGAAAATTTTTGTGAACCACCCTATTAAAATCAAAATTTGCTGACTACGCGAACATACAGTGCAGTGTATATAATAATTTATCTTACTTCGTGCGATTTATCACACATAACCGTTCTTCACAGAAATGTATCTTTAGAAATATGTATCAAGAGTTACCGCTCGCATTTTTAATGTCGGCAGCAACGAGCTATTATGATCTTTGAAAGATCTGTGCAATGGGAGTGCATGACTGGATTTAGTTGCTTGGACATATTCCATTGAGAAATAAATTATTTACATTATAACATTTCGCAATGCAGTGTGTCCAAACAACTAAATCCAGTCAATGAGCTATTAGTCATTAGTAAGCACGTAATACACATGCAAAGATATTCTTCATTTACCAAGGAAGAAAAAAATTAATTACTTTCAGAAGTAACTGCACTGCAAAAAAAAAATCTTATTGGCAACCGCAAAACATTTGGTCATTATGGACCTTGCCAAATTTTTTGTGGTGACCGTAAAACAGTTATGCTGTACCCAATAAAATTTTGCAGTGACTAAAAAAATATTTTGTAGCCACTACAAAAAAATTTTGGTGAGATTCGTATTGACAGTATTTTGTGGTCACCACAAAATAGTTTTTTTCCCCTGTTTGAAATTTTGAAATGTAGAGGAAACTTTTGTTTTCGCCACTCGAGTTACGATGTATTTCTTAAAATACTTTAATAGTTGTGGGTGTGACGTAAGGTTAACTTTGATAAGTTACACACCATGCTTCCGTTTTCAACAAGTTTTGAATTCAAGACACTGTATTTTGAAAGCCGTTTGAGTTAGATAAAGATTAACGAACTAAGGCCGGTGCTTATATTAATATATTTCCAATTACAAAAGAAAAATAATAGAACGAAATCGTGAAACGTTCACTTAAAGCGGTCGCCAGTCCTGTAATATTTTTTCGCATGAGAACTCAGGAACGGAGCGATAAGGGCGACACTGGCACGCGCAGTGTCGCTTGATGCTGTGCACTAACTGTTGAAACGGTATATGCACACTTCCCGTATGAAACAAGCCTGAAAATATCTTACAGCGGAGACCTATTCAATTTAATTAGATGTGACTGCACAGTAAAGTGTTTTGACGATGTTGGAAGTATTTGAAATAGTATTTATTGAATTTGTTACGGGAAAAAATTATGAATTAACTTGGGAACAACAATGTACAAAAATTATTACACCGATGTAACTGAGGGCTTAGAATGTTGGCGCGTTAAAATTGTCTTCCTTACTTTTTTGGTGTCATTCTGTATATTTTAAGGAAACAATTTGATGTATACTTATGTTAGCAGACTTCTTTACTAACAATTCCCACCAGCTATGTAGACCTACTATATAAGCAAGCTGAAGTACTGCACGAATCCCATTATCTTTAACTCCCATTACTGTTTAGACAGTATAATAGGTAAACATGGATAAGTTTACAAGTCCCGTCAATAAATACAGCAAAATGCAATGCAATTAGCGTCAAGTTGGCAACCGCCTTAAGTGTACGAAGCGTATTTTGTTGATTCTTTTCAATTCTAGAAATTTATTTTTTCTAAACGGTAACTTATAAGTGGAAGAAACGCTTAGTTATCTGTGTATGATAACTAAGAGTATTTTTCAGGAGATTGTTGAGTTGTGTGTGAAATTATACCAATTTTCAAGTAGACAGATCGGCAAAGATTCAGAATTTACGTGTCTCAAGAGCTGACACTAATTGCTATGTTTTTAAGGATCAAGTACTACGATATCTAATGGCAAAGTGGGACACGCTAATCCTCGTAGATCCTTTCACAGATAAGCAGATTTTCGTAGTTGGTTTTAGTGCCTTGTTTTCACGAAAATATTTCCTCATCAAGTTGTTTCAATGTCTTCGTTCCACCTCTGAAGTTCTGCTTATCTGTTGTTGCAGAGTGTATTTGTGTAAAAAGGTTACTGCAATACCACACGTCTGTGATTTGCAGTAAAACGTTAACACATGATAATTGAATTCAGCAAATCACTGACCATAAAACAAGGCCGCAGATGTGCACACGAGGCACTGAAACAAACTGCCGCAGAAATCTTTTCGCCAAAAACAGAGGTCCCTAGTCATCATTTAAAATGTAATATTCATCTTCTGTAACTGTAATACTTATACTAGTTTAACTTCTTAAAGTTGAGAAAGTTCTGTCATTGTTTCTCGCAATTTAACTCCACAATTAGCTTCATCTGATTTTCTTTTGAATCACCGCAGTGTAACGGTTTTTTTTTTAACTAATCCAAATACGCGACACACGAATGCACTGTTAATGTTTTTTTTTTACAAAACAATTTCCGGTAAGTAAGAAATTATTTCGTGAAACTACAAACGTTATTCTTGAGTAAATTTCAAAGCATGTATTTGTAACATTGTGATGAGTATGCTTCTATTTGAACTCGAATTGGAGAAAAGTTAAATTTAATTGCTTTATTTATCTGTGTTCCTAAAACTCAGTTATTCATGTAAGTGTTAAAAATAATTATTACTACTGCTTTAAATTCAAAAATTGTTCCCTGTAGACTCTGACAGCCCAACACAAAATATGTGCTTCCCATTTTAATTGATTAAAGTTTTATAGATATCGAATCCACTTGTATTACGCAGTGTCACGTGAAACAAGACTTAGTTAATATGTAGCCTAATACACACATTTATTTAATATTGGCAATTTAATGAGTTTTTGAAAATTAAAATATAAAAAACTAAATCTTTTTAATAAAGGAAATTAATACAAGGTTATGTATACATTAGCATCCTAAAATTGTGACTTACCATTGGATCTGTTATGAAAACTAGTAAGTTATCTCCGGATATATCTTATCGGCTGTAACATTAAATGTAGACAATCAAGAAGAGCTGCAGTTAAATGTGAGCACAATGCACTTAACGTACCAATTTTTTTTAAGCATTGTTAAAGTGTTTTGAATGATGAAAACCGTTCCCTCGAATTACTTAATACGCTTTAATAACTTCTGTCTATTGAACGATTTCACTAAAAGTCTGCATGTGTAAATGTGAAACTAATTCGGTATTGTATATATGATATTCCCTAAAAAGTAAACCTGATTTAGTAGTTCCGTTGCCTGGGAGTTACGGGATTCACTGTATGCCAAAATTATCACATTTGGCTTCCAAAACAGCTAATAGCTGTCATTAATGTGAGTATTATGGTTTAAATGTGACCAACTAAAATGCTGTCAATAATTTATAAAACGATTTTCTGGTTTTGAGTTTGACACTGCAATTATTACGTAAGCTATTTTTCGTCTAATCCAAAGTACATTTATACGATTCATCTGTAAACTTGTTTCGAATTTTTGATGGAGCTCTACAAACAGACATGCCCAGCTTTGTAACGCCGACAATTTTTTTTTACGTATTGTTCCAGGGCGAACCGATCACGAGAAGTGCAGCTACGTGTCTTTGACGACCTTACGTGAAGATCACACTCCGAAGTCCGGAAAAACAAGTGAAGGTCGTATGGATTGCAGCTAAGTCGGAGTGTGAAACGATTCAGAATCACCGGATGCAAGTGGTCAGGACGTAGACGCGAGATAATGTAGGATAAATTGCAACGTTAGAGCAAACCAAGTTTACATATCTACTTGAACTGAACTACATCTCTACCCTTTGACTTGCTGTTTACCTGCCTTAAAACTGGTCCTTCCTTCATCTTGGTCTCACTATCTTTCACCGTTAACTCACTCATTAGTAGACTACTTCCACGCAAATAGCGCTGTACAAGCCTAGCACTGACTTCAACCTGATATATTCTTCACTGACCACTGCCCTCAGCTTTCTCGCTCTCACCATGAAGTAAAAAACTTCATAAACCGAAATTGAAATAATTAACCCATGCACTGTATGAGGAATTTGCCATACTACAGATTGCACAGAGAGGAAATATTAGAAACTATCATTATAAAAGGCTGATAACATCAGTATACACTTTAGTGTTTCCTAGACGTGCATGAAAAACGTCATCATACCTACCGGCTTTACACCCCTATGCTTCGCAATTGATAGTTTACAAATTCATTGACAGTGTGCTTCCTTTGTCATCTTGTCATGCACGCTCTTTGTCCTATCACTACTTCTTTACCGAATGTAGCAGAATTATTTGTCGCTCACGCTCCCCCCCCCCCCCCCAGGAACAGTAGTTATTTAAATACGTTTCCACGTCGTTTTAAAAACGAATTTATTAACCACGAGTACATAACCCGTTTCCTTGTACACTTTGAATATTTTACTCTGGTCATTCAGTTTAAACAATTATTTTCTGTAACTAACACAATCATTCTGCTTATTTAACACTTTATTACACAAGCTAATTCAATTTTCAGGATTTCTTTTGTTCAGCAATAACACGCCTTTTCATGCTACTTTACGTACGAAACAACAATAGCATTGTTAGATAGGCTAGTGTCCAGACTTATAATTCTAAGACCGTGAGAGAGACATATTAAGACGTAGTACGCTCAACACGTTCTTCACTTATGTCATGGAATAGACAACCAGCAAGCCGCTTTCGATGGTGTACTCTACAAAGAGAAAAGTGTTCGGTATAGGCCGTTCATTATTAAGTAAGTACTGCACACGGTCTAAGAGGAAGAGGTCTTGTCACTGCGTAATGCTCTCCAGCAAGAGAAAGTGATCCCTTTTTGTCAACGAGCGCTAGTAGTAATATAGTGGAAGATTTGTCTTGTCTACGTCTGACGACGTTACAATTTTCGAAATTATTTATATAAAATTATGTTAATATGGTTTGCTGATATAGTATATGTATATATGTTTCGTGTTCATAAATGCATTGGCATGTGTGGAACTGTTTATATAAGTCGTCTGAAAAAAAAAAGTTTGTACTATTGTTTTAGTAAACATATTCGAACAAAATCTATTATTTCCTGCCCTACAAAATTTTATAATCGTTGCATTGTGTTTCTACGCGTGAAAGATTGAAATACTAAATTTTATGGTTGAAAAGAAACGTGTTCCAATACAAAATTATTTTCAATGTTTTTCTTCTATATAATACACGCTATTCCGGTAACAACTTCACATTTTAAGCTAAGCCAAATACAAAACACAACAAATCTTCCACTAAATTACTACTAGCGCTCGGCGACAAGAAGGAATCACATTTTATTCCTCAGTGTCAAGACCTCTACCTTCATAGACCGTGGTACTGCACAAAGTTTTCGTTCGGTCATTTTGCAGCCGTTTTTACCATTTTTTATATGAAAACTTCCATGGAACTAAAAACGAGTGTAAAAAATTCAACATTCTCAAAAGATTTTGGTATCGTGAAGAGGCAGTGACAGTGGCGTATCTAGCTACATTGTCGCCTATGGCAAGTGCTAAAATAGCACCCCCTCCCCTTTTTTTCCCTCCTACCTTACACAGAATACTGTCAAATCAGGATTTGCTATTTTAAAGAGAGCTACTAGCTTGTTACAGAAACAGTATTGTAAAACTTTTGCTTTAAGGAAATTGCTGCGCCGACATAATTGAGGACATTAAAGATGCTTTTGTCTATCTTCTCATATTGTCAGATTCTCTCTGACTTAGTTACAAATTAAATGAAAGTCTAATAACATAAAAATTTGTACAAAAGCGTACTTTATGTTATTAACTATATACCTAAGTTTTTGATGAATCAGTTTATAAAATTCCAACAATTATATTTTTGAACCAGAAAAAATGACTCGACTTTAGAAAATTTCCTTGAAATTTTAGCAATTTCTTAAAAATAAAAAAATAAAATATTGTTCTGAGTTTTAATTTGTTTTAGCGTATACAACAGTTCCTGTAGTTTTAGTGTGAATTATTCCGTTTTAATATGTGAATAAACTTTTGACTAAATCATGCTCACATTAAATGAAAACTTCGACTATAGCATGTCATCACGGGAAAACTATGTACGCTAAAAATAATTTGTGCGAGAAAATTACTATCACAAGTGTTGTCTACAACACTAGCATAATTTCAAACAAATAAAAAACAATGCATCTTACCCACTGGATCATCCTTAATGCTTAATCGTATCATAAATACTAACACTATTGGAGAGTGGTAGAATTAAATTATTCTATTTCACAGTACTTAAGGTTTATAACTTTTTTTCACTGCATTAATCGTAAATTGAGACATCTGAAATAGGAAAGGTTGTTTCTTAAAATAATTTTCTTGCATTGTTAGATTTTCACTGCAGAAACGAACTAGGTGAAGGGATAACAAATGCACAAGCCAAGATTCGTTAAGACTTCTCGCACCCTATTCACCCTAAACCGGCACATGACCGACTACACTACTGAAGCGACGGCAACCAGCTGCAGACGGGGAGACAATTTATAATAATATATTATTTCTTCCACACTTCAATGGATTTGAGATTAAATGCTTTCACGGCTTTCAAAAACACAAATTCTTTGTCAGTTGGACGCTATTTTGAATCAAGAGATCAAGTGTAAATTTATAAATAGCACTAAATTTAATTACAGTTAATTATTTGTTAGTATTTCTTAATTAGTGTTGTTTTATCCATTTTACGCACAACAATATGCAGGTTTTCAAGCTTACTGATTAACTGCATTTTCCGTAGTACTTGCATATAATGACAATTTTAATTGGCAAATGGTCTCTTGATGCGTAACACTGTCATGAAAATGAAAATGAATGCTTATCAGCTGATAAAAACAAGAAGAGAATAGTACAAAGAGATTCAGATTCCGTAGCATTTAAACTTAATTATTTACAAACTTTTAAACAGTGGTCATCGTTCATCAATTTGTGTTTACGTGACCAACAACGGAATGAATTACATCAAATTTACATAGAATATATTTTAAGTTCTTACCTTCTTTTTGCTTTCTTGAAAAACAAAATTATTACGAATACGAAACAAATATTCGTACGTTCGTGTCATTGTAATAGTGACATTGTAAACGACATATATGTTTCTGTTTGACCACAACGAAACAAAACTCACTGGTCACAACACTAGACAACACTACAGTTTAGATCCACTGAACAAGAACAACAGTTGAATGTTGAGTCTGTCCGGCAATGGCAAATAAAAATTAGGTAAACTGAAGAGACCAGCGCAGTGGGAACGAGAAGCAATAAGAACGAGGGAGGGGAGGGTTAGGCTGCGCTGGTCTGTTCAGTCACTTGCAGTATCAGTAATCCAACAAACATATACGCAATGGGTTACATTAATGAATCTCTTTAAGGTCTCTGTGAATCAAATTTTTTTATATTTGATAAAATTTAAAAATAGAAAAAAAAAAATCATTAGTGCAAATGGCGCCCCTTCTGAGATGGCGCCCATGGCTTAAGCCTTACCTGCCATACCCTAGATACACCTTTGGGCAGTGACGACTCCATCTTAGGATTCTGATATCCTGGCTACGGAATACCTACCAGGATGGTGAACAGGCATTGGCGACAATTAGAAGATTTGGGAATTTCACGAAGAAGAAGTCACGATATTGTGAACTTTATATTTCAATGCGGCAGGGTCGGCCAGCACGTTGGTTCCAAGAACAAACATATTGTCTTCTGTAGTGAGTTACTACTAAAAGGACGATATGGTGCTGCAGTCTGATTCTCTCGCATATGTGTTTGGCGCATTTACAGTAGGTAATCTGTACTAGAGATTCCTAGGTTCAGTTCCTCTATTCTGTATGTTTAATCTTCATAAAATTCTTATAGTATTTTTTCATTGTCATATTTCAGTAGTCTCGCCTACAGACAGTATTATTTTAGCTTATAATTTCTACCCAACAGCAACCTTACTACTTTAATGATTGTCTTATTTTCTCTGTACGTGTCTTACCCTAATTCTGTAAAAACGAACACGTTTTCATTTTTATTTCCTTTAGATTCTGTGATGTGGAAATAAACATTGTTGAATCTATCTGGAATTTAGAGTATAAATTCTATGTAATGTTTGAGCTAGCCATTCACCTGAGTCTTACACAGATACAGAAAACAAAATAAAAACCACCACAGAATAAAAAAAATCACATGTTAATAAAAGTGACTTACTCCATTATCACTCTAAGCCCCTCACATATATATATATATATATATATATATATATATATATATATATATATATATATATATATATATATATATACACACACTAGCCGGCCGGCTGCGGCGTTGTCCGCGTAAAATTATGTAATGTAAACAGTAACTCTGGATAAAATATGTTATGAAGGCATTTAACAGCTAGCGTACTCAATAACAGTGAACTATAATTAACTGTCTTAGCTCAGTGTAAAGAGCGCGCGCAATATGCTCGTATGATATCATAGTCATTCCCATCGCAAAGTCTTGCACGGGATACGAACCCGTAACCCTACCCCTTCCACACCACTAACTTTATAGAATACCTGAGTGAATGTTAAAGGCATGCCGTGATAATTATTTCGTATGTAGTGACTACAGTCTGAAGAGGTTTTATTTATGAGTAGGTTGGCAAAAAGAAACTACTGTTAAATTATTTCTCCATGATCGTTCTCTTTTTTCGGGAGACGGTAACATTTTACTGCTTTTCACCTACTTAATTTTCGAATTTTATAAAAACCTGGATTTGGTTTGTAGATATTTACGTAAGCTTCATTCTTATCAAAAATCATCTCGATATCTCAACGGGTATAAGCGGTACAGATGATTTGAAATCACATATTATTTTTTTAACAGCTTTCAAGGACGAATTTCGAAAAATCCTGAAACAATTTTTTATATTTACGTAAGATTTATTTTAAAGCAAAAACCTTTCAATATTTCCCCTGGTTTAGGAGATAAGTGGGATTGATTTAAAAACACTTTTTAATTTTTAAGAACTTTCAAGGACGAATTTCGAAAAATTGTAAAAATACTTTTTAGATATTTACTTAAGCATCATTTAAAAATAAATCAGCTCACTATCTGAAATGGTTTAGGAGAAATCACGGATTAATGAAAAACACATTTTACGGCTTTTCATCCCCTTAATTTTCGAATTTCGCAAAATTCTTTCTTAGTGGGGGCCTACGGGGCAATTGGAAGCTTCCCTCAAAATGTCATGGTTCTAGGTCCGGCGGTTTGGGCTGTGCGTTGATGAGTGAGTGTGTGTGTCAGGACACTTTATTTTACATATATATAAAGGTCAGCTAGCTAAGGGAAGTAGCCATCACTTCATAGGTGGAACTGCACATCCATCTATCACGGAACAAACTGCCTTTCTGTATATTCAATACAGTTTCAATATTATATTTAACTATTTTTTGCAACGTGTTACTAATGTATTTCATTAACTGAAATTATTATCAAAATACGCACTTAAAAATGCATTTAATAGCACTTCAATATAATAATTTAATTGCTATGAATGGAACATAAACAGCATCCAACGTAAGTAAAGTATACATTGTGCCAATAACCATGAAGCACAGCTGCAGATGTGCACGTAAGATAATAAAAAAATAACCTTGCAAAATTCTTACCACTTTATCACTGACGAACTTATAACTAGGGAACGAGGCTATTAGAGATTTCAGTAACCTGCTTATTAAAGCCATGAACTTTCATTTATTTCAAACAATTGCAAATAACTCGAATACTTTTTAACAAAATGTTTTGAGACAGTGTACAGTCATACGATACACAATTTTGCAAGAGCATTCTTTAAAATTATGTGCCCTTCTCAAGCAAAAAATTATTTTGCTTAATTTTTACTTATTTTGACAACAAAATTTGTGATATTTCAGGGGCAAACACCTAAAAATCCGTTGGGTGTGTTGCAACAGAAAAATTAAGATACAAACGATGATGAAATATAAGTGTTAAAACTGTAAGAACAAATTTTTTAACTATGTATTATTTTCGTCAAAAAATATTTTCAAAACCACTGCAAAACTAAAGAGCTAGGCCTTAAAATTCACCGTTTACTCAAGCCCTGACAGTTTGTCTAGTAGCTTCTACTCCCTGGAACAGAAGACAATGAACGAACATGCGGGGATTGAGTTTGGATTCAAACACGTAGGTCATTGAATTCGCTAAGTTTTCTTTTCCTTACTTTTAACTGATATCCCTAACTGCACGCTTGTGCCGTGCAACGGTGCTTTTGATAACAGGCAAACTAGGTCACCAGCCCGAGTGGTTTGCTGTATCGTTACAAAGGAAAATGTACGAAATTTCCAACCACCTGCCACGGGCGATGTAACGTATCCTTTCTAGAATGTTACCGCAGTTAGACTCTTTTTGAATTCCCACTGGCCACTGGAGAAGTGTTCCAGATGTCGCCTCGCAAATATATCGTCACGTGAATGTAAAAACCAGGTAATTCAGTGAATACAAGTTGCGAGATTTAATTAATTGGCTGTCTTATGATACGAGACTAATTGTATTACCTCACTTATTTTGCGGTATATGGCCATCTTGCCTACGCTCCGTCGTTTCTCTGATTTCATGCGCTTACCCCCCCCCCCCCTCCCGCCATTCCCTCCGACTACCCAACTCAGAACGTCCGTTAGCGACTGAGGCCACAAGGAAACAGGGATAGTCGACTCCGAAATAACGCAAAAATTCGTTTTGTAGAAGGGAAATAAATTTAAATTTTCAGCTGTGACCATATAATATTATAGTACCGTTGTATTCAGGGTCACGTATTCTACGTTTGCCACATTTCGTTCTTGAGTTTTAATCGACAAATAATTAAAATAATAAACTAGAAAAACGTTATATTTAAGTTATTTTTCCTAAGAAAATAAGCTTCGAAAACTTTTTTTTTTTTTTTTTTTTTCGAAATGTGCCAAACATGGAACCACCTATATTTCACACCACAATTATTTTGAGACTGTTATTTGTTTCCTTACATATATGACACTACTTAAAAAAAACACTAAATTGTGCCTCGTGAGGCGTCTCCAACAAACTCTTGAAGGGGGAAAGGGAGAGTAATACATGCACTTGTCATAATTTATTGAAATACACACACATTTCTTCTATTAGTTAATACACGCCACTCAAGTAGTTCAACTGGTAATCTAGTACTTGCAATATTTCATAAAGTGCCTATAAGTTTCAGCGTAACACTTTTAACCTAAAACAGAAGTTATTTTCGAGTTACCTAATTCTTTCATTCACGGGACAATATTAGGACGATTTCACCTTGACCAGGAGTTCTTAAGTTGTTATGTTAGAGTCTCGAGTTAGGTGAGTGAGAGGTATCGACAGTGCACGAGCTGAGCAGAAGGTGACGTCGTGGTTACGCATGAGGGTGTCTGGTATCTGTGACGTCACGGAGACAAGCGACTGCTGCCTACGAGGAGAAGTTTCAGCGGAAGGCCAAGAAGAAAAGGAAATTAAGAGCGATAAGCATCAGTTTTAAACTTTAAGTTACTCGAAGCCAATTTGCGAAAAACGAAGAACAGCAAACTTAGCAATAGGTTTTACCGTATTTCTAAGCGAAAAATGTTCTGAGTAATGTATTTCTGAAGAGCTATCGCTACACTTAATTATGGCGCAACAGATTTGCTTAACAAATGCGTCGTTCTTGGAGAACGTTTGCTCGCAAAGTCGGCCAATATCATTAGCTAGGTTTATTGTTTTGAAGCTTTTACACGTTGACTTTCAAATCGTGTAGACTTAAATTTTTAGCGTTTATTTATCAAGCACAGACTCTTAAGGTGCAGTTAGTGCGCGGTGGAGGATACGAGTAAGTAGAGACTTGTGGGACATCTGGGACACACACACACACATACACACACATACACAAACACAGATGAATTAGTTGTTAATAAGATTGTTAAATGGACGGTAATTATTTCTCTTACTTTCATTGTGTAAATACGAGCCTGTATGTGGAAATATTGACAATGTAGCCTACATAGGAGTTAGTAGTAAATTACTTCAAGTGTTAAAGAAGCAAATCAGCAAAATTAGGTTAATTCAATAAAAATCAAGTTCTCCTTTCTTAAAAGGACGTGGTACATAACTCAATGCTAAAGGCATTAATATATAACTGTAGGTTTCTGGAAGCCAATTTGCGAAAATTAAACACTACCAATCCTAGACATTAGTTTTAGCCAACGTTTCAAACCAAATTGTCTCCAGTGTTACGAACTTCTGAGGCACAATCTCAGACGCCGGAACCTCGTACATTTAACTGTGGCGCAAGAGATCACGCGTAACGACTTAGTAATGCTGGATAAATATTTACTCATAAAGTTGGCAAATACCATTATCTAGGATTGTCATTGAGTATTTTATCCATATTGACTTCGAAAAAAGCGTAGAAATAAATGATGTTTTCAACGTTTATTTATCTACCACGCACTCTTAAGAACCCTCTTATATTTACTGACACGCAAATTTCGCGTGTTTATTTGGTGACAGATAATGTTCCACTGACCTATTCATGCTAGAGCGTAGTCTGTGATATCACTGCTCACCAGCATCTATGTAATGTCACTTCAGTATTAGACGGCTTTACATGAGATTAGTCACTCTACCGAAGACATTTCATAATTCACTCAATGTGTTCCCCGTACAACTCACGATATTGTAAGTTAATGAACGAACATGAGCTTGCATTCTAATTGTCAGAAAATAACGCTACATTCGCAGGTCCCTTAACGGTGTTATGCACTAATATACTATGCACCAATAGCTTTGAAACGGTCCTACGAAAACTATTTTACTCCTATAATATCCTGTGGTTATGAATATTGTATTCAAAGGTCTATAATATCCTTTTTGTAAGACTGTTTCAAATCCGTAAAACTTACTGCATGTTTTACTAATAACTTAAAATTGCTGCATGGTCAATTGATATGTAACACCGTCCAATTGTAACATTAGTTTTATTATTTTGTAGTTGATACACGTGTCTGTTTGTAAACGTGTTTGTTTCTTTACTGGCAGTTGTAGGACAAGTCAGTGATGACACGGGAAAGGTAAAACTCACGAGTTCAGTAGCCGGCATGATAGAATACAATGTTCTATGTATATTCAAGCGCCTTCTGCTCGTTCATTGTCTGCTGTTCCTGTGAGTAGCAGTTAACGGACAAATGTACGGGGCTTACGGGGGCGGTTAACTGAAAATTTTAACTGTTTTAAGACATTTTTCATTTGTACGAAATATGGTTTGTTTGGTAGGGGTATTTTGTGACTATTTTTTACTGTAACGAAAATTTTTTATCTTTCATAGTTTTTGTATTATGTAAAAATTGTCATATTATATATTTATGTATTAATTTAAACTGTAATATTAAAAAACCATTTAAAGGTAAACTGAACCCGTTGTAATACATAAACGAAATAAAAAAAATATTTCTTAAGTAATTAAAAATAATATGTACCTAGTATTTAGACTCTGATATTTCACGCACAAGCAGTGAGAGCATATTTTTCGTTTCTTAATACTGTTAGGGTTAAATAATTGCTAGTTAGTTGTTAAGTCACAAAATGTCTGTTAATAAATGCACTGTCTTATAAGCACATATTGTACTACAAAATATACTCAAATATCAAAATAACTAATCTGTAACATACTGTACAATAATTTACAAATCTACTATGAACTTACGACGTTTAGAGTTATCAATATCAAGAGAAATTTCTCTCCGGGTATCTTCAGGACTGGCATTGTTTAAAAATATTTTTCATACAAAATTCTGACAAGGTGTTAATTTTTTGATGTTCACGACGTTTCTCAGCTAAATATTTTAAGTTTTCATGTTTCCTCTTTGCCCAATAAATTACGTAGTTATGAATGCATTGAACAAAATTATGGGAAGATTGTTCACACACTTGCTGAAGTAGCTTAGTTAAAATAAATTATAAATCGTTTTATTTTGGACCATGCGTGAAAGCTTAAAAAAATAATAACAAAGCAGGGATTATGCCATACAATTTCTGTTTTGCAATTATTTGTATGAAATCTTCGTACTTTTTAGCTTCCATTTTAATGCAAAAGATTTTTTTACAAAAGTGTAGTACAGTCAAAAATTATGCATTTGTTTTTCTGAAATTCGTTAAAGACAGTGCCAATAGGTTGCAAATAAATAAGCAAGTCCTTTGCATTTCAAATAACGTAGAAATTCTATTTGTCAATGTTTTAACAATGCTCTACATGTTACTATGTTCTTCACACGTTTTTACGTTACGTTTCAAAGCCTATATTCCACCGCACTTCATTTAGAACCATGAGTTTAGCGGCACCATATTTTTTGTAGCATACATTAGCAAAGTGGTTATTTCTAAAATACTTTATACGCTTTTTGTATATTATATCAGATTTTGAATACCTGTGTCATTTGCAAACAGTTATAACAGATAAATCAATTAATACAATTGGTAACTTCATAGAATTCCAGTAACTGCTGTCAAGGTTAATTCTGCTACAAGTTCTAACGAAAATGTGTTTTCTTCTGGGAGAGTTTGACACAGGGAAAAATTCTGCCGCTAGTTTCGCATCAATCACTAACATACATAATAAAATACTAGACCATAGTAAAATTAATTTGACTAGACGTGGTACAGAGACAAGTAATTTAATATAATTTTAGAGTAAAAAACAAACCAATTATGGTTTTCAAATTACCAACTTCGTGTAACTTAAATTTCAGGAAAGCTCTGTGATTGGTCAGTTTATACCTATACTAGCGTTCAAGAGCCAGAAATTTTTTCTTTGCCAAACTTTCAATATTTATGAATGCGTAAGACGAAAGATGACGCGAGTTTTTTTATTTTTTTATTTATTCAGTTTTAGGCATCTTTCATCTCTTTTAACGTTGATTTTTCTACCCTGTAGTATAATTAGCCTCAGTACTGTCAACAGATTTATCCACAATGTTTTAATTCATTTTCTTAATTGAAAAGTTAAAGCACCGACTGTATATAAAAAGAGGTTTTAAAAAACATTGTTTAAACCTATTTTACGCCAGCCAGTCCTGGAGGTAATCGATCTTCGGAGAGTCCAAAATAGTGAGAACATAATCGTGCAGAGGTTACAAGTTCTTGCACTGGTATGGTTCAGTCAGGCACGAAATTTCATTCTTGGCGTGGCAAACATAAATTATTTTAATTTTAAGTGAGTTTTGCGTCTATTTGCCGGACATTGGAGACGGTTACACACGTCTTAAACCATCCTAGCATTCGCCTGGATAAGGTTAATTCTACTACAAGTTAGAAAGAAAATACCTATTCTTATGGGAGAGCTTGGCACAGGGAAAATTTCTGCCACTAGTTTCGCTTCAATCGCTAAGTGACCAGAAAAAAACGAAACCGAAGTAAAATTAAATATAAATAAACTTTGAAATTATATTAGTAATTTTTTTAAATTTTAAAGTGAAAAGAAACCGATTTCGCGTTTTAAATTTTCAACTTAATATAACTTAAAATTCAGGAAAGCTCTGTGATTGGTCAGTTTGGTGCACTAGCGATACCAGCGCTAAAGTGGCAGAAATTTTCCCTGTGCCAAACTTATAACATTGATCTTTCTAACCTGTAGTAGAATTAACCTTAGCCTGGAGCAAAATTTGGGAAGCAATAAAAAACCGAAAATCGGACACGTATTCTCCTTAATGGAGGTCCAGCGTGTTACCGTTAAACTAATTTTTTTTTTTTGCTCTGAGCGTGATGATTGTATAACCTTGCATGTTTTAGTCGCGTACGGTGTCCGACCTGTGTTACAAACCTTGTTGCCTGGAGACGTGTGTCGAAATACTCTCACTGAAAATGTGGGACGTCTAGACGGATCGATTCGGTGAAAAATCATTAACTGCCGTAAGCGTCCGTTAAAATAGAGCGTGGGAATGCCTCACTTTCCCTTTCTCCTCCTCGCTCTGTACTGTATATATTATAATTATTATTATTATTATTTCAGTGTGTCTGGGTCGCAGGTCGATACCATCACGCCACCTTTGCCGACACTGTCAGCTGTTCTCGACAGATCGATAGACGAAGATGTTGAAATCGCGGCGATCGATGGGGTGCATAAGGTCTCGCCCTCCCTGTTTCCTCCCCTACTACCCCCTCACAATAAATATAAAAGTAGGAGAGGGGAGAGTTCACTAAACCTTGCGTGCAAGCACTCAGTGCACTGCGTTTTAGATAAGCGTCACGCTGGGAAAGGGCGCTTGTTTACGTAGCACCCTGCAACCATGCCCAAGGTCTTACACAACTGTACACCAAGCTGATAAATGTTTTATCTCACATTGGGGTGCTTGTTCACTAAAACAACTAACAACCGAAAACTTCACGCTTAACATATCCCCTAATATATGTTACGTACACGTTTTTTTCTCGCAAAATATATTCCTTAGTGTTGGCAATTTTTTTAAAAAATTCACAAGTTTTTAATCTCAAAATTGAAAAATAAAAACATAAAACGCCAATATCAGATAGTAAAATTCGCAAAATAGCCCATGAGAGCAAAAAATTGGCCGGAGGTATAGACTTTTTTCTTAAAGGGCTGGTCAGATTAGAGTCACAAATTGTCCACCGAAAGTGCAGTAAGAACCAGCAACATTTCGCGTTATTTTCTGACTGCAAACTAGACTGCAACCTGATGTTCGTTCCCTCAATTTGGCTAATATTCTGTATTTCCACGGTGGAATGATCAGTTGCATTCAAATCAGTCAAATAAGCTAATGATATAAAATAACATGGTGGCCAATGACGTCATAGAATGGATCAAGGATGGACATTCCAATGAAGACTACTTTGTTCTCAAGTTATAACTCGAATTATGTATGTCTCTTCTCATTACTCTGGAATACATTATATCACAATGTTGGCTAAAATACTTATCTATACCGGTATTGCCTTTATTATTATTTTCATTCAATCATGAATCAAGATTTATCTAATTGGGAACAAATTACGTATCATGAGAGATTTTTCGTTTGTCGTAAACCTTTTAGAGATTTTTTTTAAGTTGTTAAATGTTCTGCCCAGTGCACGACCGTAGACGTACAGGTTTGAACACTTGCATCGGTTTCTCTCTAGCCCTCCTCGTAAGTTATTTAGTTTGTTGAATCGCCATAAGCACCACCTGCCCATTAGTCAGACTTACGCATTGTAAAGTTAGGAGATATTAAAATTATTATTATATAACATATTACTTAATTTGGTGGATGTTATTTCAGGTGTGATGTGATATGTGAAATATAAAAAAATTGAAATTTTTCATTGAAGATAATTTGCTGAGAACGCACACACTTTCAACTATGTATATCGAAATGAATACGTGTAGGTAATATTCGCATATAACCATGGGGTTTGTCTAATGTGTGACTGTCATTTGTGTGGCAAATTAAACGTTGTACTGACATCAAGAAAATACCTAGTCTATGTATATGTTACAGCGTCATGTGTAATGGCAGAAAGCAATACTGATAAAAAAGAACCTACACTGTCGCATTATTTTTGTGAGAAGCGTTTACTTCATGATGACGAAGATGTGATGGTAGTGTTAATTACTGTTTTCATTGCGTAGTAAATAAGATGGTACACAATTACCAGAGTGATAAAATAATAGCTGAGGTAGTTATCGTAACACATTATATTTGTTCATTCATACAGGGACAATAATGCAGATGATGATTTAGTAAGAAAGGTGGTTTAAAAATACCAGTAAGGTAAAATAAAATCTAAGGTAGGTACCGTAACACATTATCATTATTTTGAAATATTACTGGGGAATTTTGTAAGTAACCATAATACATAATTTTTGCTTATATCAATCACGTCCTACACTGTATGCTGTTTATATAAGTCAGAATTTTAAAAGTTAATAACTTCAACACTTGAAACTTTGTAACTTTCGTCTGTTAGCCTTCGAAAAGCAATAGGATGTGCTGAGAGTTATCAAGAATGTCAGAGACGGAATATAGTAGCTTAGGGCTATCTTCTTGACGATAATTTATCAATGTTTACGTAAATCTGAGACCGTAGTGAATTGCAACAGTAACAGTAACGTATAGTTATGATTTCAAATATACTTAGCAGCAAATAAACTGAAAATGAAGAAACGCAAATAGTAAATTACTAAAACAACGTTTGCATACGCAGTTACAACACTTTTAACTTCTAATTACAAGAAATTAAATTTAATGTACAACACAGTCGCTTCACAGGTAACACTTGTTAAAACAATTTCGTGAGAAAACTTTGTAATATGTAGTTATAGGTGGTTAGAAAAAATAACAATAATGCTTATATGCATATTACTGGCCCCTACTGACCTCTTACAACTGAAACATGGTTTTACTATAAATAATAACTTCAAACTTCACTATGCCTAAACCTTATATACTAGTGGCGCTAGTGGCAATACCGTCGGTTGAATCAGTCTATATGTGAGTAGAATTTTCAGATGAGTATGTAGACCTACATTTAAGGCCCTTGGTCCACAGTTAGTCTTACTGTCTTCTGCGCTTCAGTGCCACATGTTGATAGAAGATCTGTTGGTTTGCACTTATAAATATATCATACGGGATGTTTAAAAATGTTCAGTATTTTTAACCAAAACAAGAAATAAATGTCTAACATGTTTTGTAAATAAGAATTTGTTCACCATTCGTCATGACTACAGAAGGTGGAGTGACGTTCATTCAAAATGTTTAGTATTATATTCCCGTGTCCTACGTACTTAGGAATCACGTGCCCTTCGAACGTCTTCTGGTTGGACTTGTGGTGGCAGGTATAGATAGCGCTGCCTGTAGTACTCGTACTTAATTTATGACGGTTGTGTACTTGTTCAGATATGGGCATAGATAATGGTAATTCTTTAGGATCTCTCACGCCAACGTATATTACAAACCAGTGTTACGCACTGCATCTTGTATGAACTGATGATGGTCATGTTAACAATCTGTTTCTGACAAATTAACCTGTAGCATTCACTGAAAATCTGTTAACAGGCAGGTGAAATTATCTGGGAATAAGTGAAAATAATTTTTTAAAATAAGTAACATTTGTCTCAAACAATCAGCACGGTTTCACACACTTATGTTGCTTATTTTTTAACGAAACAAATGGAATTTCACAGAATGATTCATGTTTAGCGTGTGATCTCTGAAAAAACTATCGATGGGAGTGCATGACTGGAATACCAGTTCCTGAACCCTGGCATCTTAACCTAATGACGGGAACAGATGTCAGTTCCCGAAACGTCGTTCTACTGTCTGTCTGGAAAAATGCTGTGTTTTGTTTCATGAATATTTTTTACCTCTTAATGTTATATCGTTTTCTTTGTCCGATTCGTCATCTGTTGAGCTACCTAACACTTCTTCAGCGACCAATGACATAAAGGATTTCGTACAGGCGGCAGAATATAGGAAGGTGAAACTGTAAACAAATTTACATATATGTTGTAGATAAAATATAAACAATGTTTGGTACAGGCGCCATGCTAATTATCAGTGTGTGTTTGGTGTCTTTTGTCATTCAAATTTAAACATTGCTTACTGAACATGTCCCAATACCACCTTTTCTCTCGTCGTTTGTGACCTTCTTCACCTGATATAGATAGATAATTATACAGTTCTAATAGTTGGTTTTGCTTGGACATTTGCCCTCTGATGTGGCTTGCACTACATCAATTAGCAAGTTGTATTGAAACCGATTAACGAGTTGAAACAATTACAATTTAACAAATACACTTGACAAATCCCCAATGAAATACAAACATGCACAGGCTAGGCTAAACGCGGGCGTGCTCAGTAGTATTAGTCGCACGCCCGGAGCTGCATGTACATTAAATAATTAAACTTTCTTTTTTCTTGTACTATTCAAACAACACAATTTACATGAAGGTATGAAACTATTAAATCTATAATGTTCAAATTGAGAATTGCAAACTAGACAGAGTAATAAAATTACATGAAGATGTTTAGCACAATTGCAATTACGTTCAGATATTAATTTTTTTATTGGACAATCAGACTCTACTTTCATACAAATTTGTACCATTCGTGTCCTTGTACATGTCAGACAACTGTGACTTGAATATTTTTTACCACTCAATGGTTATCGTTTTCTTTGTCCGATTCGTCATCTGTTGAGCTACCTGTTCGTGTCTGATATCTACTGTGTTTTTGTTTCGTCTCATCGTTGTGTCGCGTGTTGTTTTCTTTCGTGTCTGGTATAATGCTGGTTTTGTTTCGCCTCATTGGTGTGCCGTATTTATATTTTATTTTGTGGATCTTACATTTTTCTGTTTGTCCCTTTCCCAAAGCAGACCTCAAACCTGGGTTGTGGTGTCTTGGGTTTTTCTTCTGATTTTTGATTTTTATTTTCTTATCTGTTTGTCCTTGTTTTTATATGACCCGATTCGATTTATGGAATTTTATGTTATGTTTGTATCCTGTTTCTTAAAACATACTCTGCTTATTTATGTTTTTCCATTATCTTTAGTTTTCTTTTACAGTCATCTATATCGCAATGGAGTATGTCCACGAATCTAAATCCAATTATGTTTAGAGAGTATGTTTCCGGACGAATTACAAATGTTTGGCAGTGGTGCAGCTGAGTTAGGTAGTATTGGTTCAGTACATTGTGAGCACTCCAACAATGGAAGAAAAACGTCGGCATAAACACGTCACGCTGAAGCTTATCAAACTCCAACTTTTCCCATGGTAGATTATTATCCCCAGGTGTGGGGCTTAGGATACAGTTTCACTGGGAGGGAATGGGAATATTCGAAAAAAAAATATTGCACTAGCGTGTTTCAATGTCTTACGTGCAATATGGAACTAGTGATCGAATGATTGAATGTTTTTAACTCTCAGCATCTTGGGTTGTTACACACAAATCACAGACTTGTGGTGTTTCAGTAACATTATCCTGACTGGCGGAGTCCAATGAGAGACGTCTATACCCAAAGACAGGCTGCCAAATTCTCAAAGCAGAGTTGCAGATGTTCATGTAAGGCAGTGAAACAAGCCGATAGAAAAATCTTTTCGCGAAAATTTCCCGGTCGCTATTTATTAATTATTTTTCATTTTTTTGTACGTATTATACCATAGTAACTGGTTTGAACGGCGCGTGAATCGTTTTGCGCATGCGCGAGTCGCTGAGTAGTACTGATATTTTATTTGGCATTGTCGTTTATCTAACCTAACAAGACCTTCGCATTAGAACATAATCTTTCTTCAGTGTTTTAAACTGATCTAAACTGAACGAATCTGAGCTAATTGTCACAGGGGCCGGGGAAACGGACGCGCAGAGACGAATGAACGAAACCGAACAACCAGCAGGAAGACGCTGTTAGTTTCTTGCCGCCACAGCCGGAGTCTGTGGCAGTAAGGTATGCGTGGCCTCAGATCAGGTTAATTACACTACACGCTGGAAAATATATGGTAAAAGTTTTACACAAAGTTCATTTCTG
Organism: Medauroidea extradentata; assembly: GCA_003012365.1. Lineage (NCBI taxonomy): Eukaryota > Metazoa > Arthropoda > Insecta > Phasmatodea > Phasmatidae > Medauroidea > Medauroidea extradentata. The sequence continues at coordinate 3,586 of PNEQ01064158.1, read as the reverse complement.
CCACTTGAGCGCTGGTTTCGGTAAGAGGTGTAAACTGACCAATCACAGAGCTTTCGTAAATTTCAAGTTACGTAAAAGCCATTATTGGTTTGCTTTTCAATTTGAAATTAAATTAAATGACCTCTATGTTAAGCCTACACTGTAAAAATGTTTGTGTTATTTTACACATAATGTACGTGGCAGCAGTGTTTCCATCAACATACGTGTATTTTTACGTCAATCTTATTTTATTGTATTAAAGTACATTACGGTAAAAATACTAGTCATATTTGTACATTTACCAGGCCGCTGAATCACTATTTCTACATGATGTTTGTACCAAATTTCACATGCCTTCAGGTAAAAATAGATAATCAATGTTGCAAATTTACAACCCCAAGATATATGACTTCTATTTCGTGTAGTTTCGCCTATTTTAATCAAATCTGTTTTGCGTAAATGTTTACTGCGCTTTACCAACAGAACATTTTTGAAGTTTCTGACGGGATTAGAACCTACTACCCTTCAGTCAACAGTCTAGAATTCTATCCAAAATATCACAAGTGTAACTTGACGTGCTACGAGCTACTTATGGGCTAGACAGTACTAAATTAAACTTACCTATTAACAAAAATACTAGTGTTTCAGAATTTTGGTTATCGTTTTGTCAATAGATTATTAAATTTAATTTAATGTTCCTTAGTAATTAAATAAATCAACTATATCTTGCTTTAGGAACACATCTTGGAGAGTTAACAATTTCTCTGGTTGTTGAATGTGGTATCCACACCGGCATTTGCATCTGAAATCTAACCTGACGCTACACTGTTTTTTTATCTCCGTTTTGACTTTAAACGATTGTACTGCTAACTGATACTGATATTTCTGGTTTATTTGTTGTAAAATAAAATGTTACGAAACAGCAATTTCTAATAGGCTATATTAAACGATTAGCATAGTACGTTAAACTACCGATATTATGAAAATATTTAATTTATAGAATAACTTTAGGCAACTAGTCCCCACACAATGTTTGTAATATACCGTAATCCGGGGTTACTTCGACATTGCGGGGTAACTTTGACCACTCAACATTTTGGTTTTTATATTGTTTAGTGACGAAAGTTTCAAACATTAGCTATAAGGATAAAAGGAATTATTTAAAATACTTGGCTCAGGTTATCTGTTTATTTACCAGATAACCAAAAAAATAATTTTTTGAATAGTCAAAGTAGCCCCGAAAATGGTCAAAGTAACCCCGGTTTACGGTAGTCATCATTGAGCTGATCTGAGTTAACTTTAATAACAGTAAACTTGTGCACCAACCTATGTGGGGGCCGTGGTGGCCGAATTATCAGACCTTTCGCTTCCCACCATGGCGATCCGGGTTCGATTCCCGACGGGGTCGGTTCCCGGATTCTCGCGTGTGGGAATCGTGCCGGACGATGCCGTTGGTCGGCGGGTTTTTTTTAGGGATCTCCCGTTTCTCCCGACCTTTCATTCCGGTGCTGCTCCATACTCACCTCATGTCACCAGCGCTAAAGACATGGACGTTAAGCGATGACCAGAAATATCTCACTCTCACCCATAATGCCTAATCCAATATTAGTTACCTAAAAAATCAAGAGATAATTTACGTAGGCCTACCATACTTTATAATCCGAACAAAAGTATTTACGACATTGCTAATGAAGATACCGGTACACATCTATTTCAAACAAAAATTTTCAGACTTTTATCATTAGCGTGAAAATTTCAAAGATATGAGCTGGTAAGTTTCTTCTTAACAACTGCTTCCCTTCTAAATATGTAAATCAAATTTACATGATTATTATAGCTGTGAAAATCACTTTACATGACACGTAAGATCTAACTGATGTGATTGCGACTAAACAATACCGGTACGGTAATGCATAATAACTTGAACGTTTGTAGAAATGTCTCTGCAATTTATATTTCTATACTAAGATATAGACGCTAATTTACATAATTACTATAGCTGTAAAACTACTCTTTATAACTAAGAATTAACACACATGCATGCGTTTTAACAATGGCAGTACCGTACAAAAAAACTACAACAATTGAAGAAATTACACTACACTGATGTGTTTGTTTACACATACTCAAAAGTGTGTATTTGAATGAGTGCATATTTGTTTAATAAGATGCACATTTTATGTGTATTTAATAGGAAAGTGTAGCTCGAATTAAATTTCTGGAAACATTTGAGTAAATTTTCAAACAATGTAGTTATTTGAAATTACACAAACAAAATTGTAAAATTACAAAGGAAGTTTTTGTGTTATTTTACTACTACCTAAGAGATCCCTTAGCAATGTGCTCGACACAGACATGAACAAAAAACCAGTAGTGACGTATGGCTTCAACAGGTACTGAGCCACATCGAGAATAATTTAGCATGTAAAACCCTTCGCATTCTTCTGCCGTGGCCCTGACGATTGTAGGCAGCGCGCTTAACACAAAGTTCATAATATCGACGCGAGAAGTTCGAAACGAAAGCTATACGATATAAAATAAAATACAAAAATGTGCACATGTCGCATTTAGCAAAATATTTAACAAACATATAAAGTAAATGCGTCTTTTTAAATTACAAAATTTAAGGATGCAGTCTGCGTGAACGTATTTTGCGCGTTTGTCTAAGTCTTAACCAGCATCACATTTAGCCATTCACAGAACACGCACGGTAGACCCCCATTAAACTATTTGAAATTCGCGTGAATATCTGTCGATTACCTACAAAATACATCCCAGATTTGTTATTTTTAAGGAAAATTAACATTTTTTCTATAAAATTTAAGTTTTTAAATTGCAAATGTTAGTGTAGCATCGCTTACACACCTCGCATCATTTCGTCATTTTTGCGTCATTTTTTTTACCATGTGACGGTCCTATTTTATTGATACTTTTATATATAAATTAATGTAGTTTAGGTTAATTATGATGATTGATTGTAATGAAGGGGCCTTTATTGTCATATGTAACATATTGCCATCCATTTTAACTTCAGTATTGATTGTGAGGGGTCTGTGGGATCCTATGATCGGCCAGTATAAAACACTATAATATATGAATATTACTAATATTATCACAGAGGTATCGTGTCTGGTATCGATTTAACCTGTGGAATGTCACAGACTCGAATATGCTAGTAACATTAAGATAATTTTATGTATAATGATTTTAGTTTTTAAGAGTGATAAATGCCCGCTGGTCTGGCGACAATAGAGCAGATGATGCGTGAGCCTTATCACATGCTGTGCGAGAAGGGGGGCGCCCTACCTCCCCCTGTCTCCTTGCGATACAATCCTCTCTCTTTCTCTCTCGCCAACACATTTCTTTTCCTTTTCCCCTCCCTCAACAGACCCCGTGTAACGTACGTAATTTGAACTAGAATTATATTAATTGAAGATAGCAAGTAGTAATTAGGCTAAGTGTTTTATTTGTAATTGCTGTGAGAATGTGCCCATGTTTAATTATTTTAAATAAATACGGAGCTTCCACAAGGGACGTACGCAATGTTCGGGCCAGGTCTTCGCTCTGATTGGTCGGGGGAACCTACCCGCCCCCATGAGTCCGGTGG